>JADDOH010007770.1:0-136435 GCA_016648135.1 Agrypnia vestita | reverse complement strand
AGACATGTAGGATGTGTAGAATAGATTTTTCAAAAAAAAAACTCATAAAAAGTTATATATGATATTTTTATTTAATTAAAATGTCATATATAACTTTTTAAGAGTTTTGTTTTTTAAATCTATACTACACATCCTACATATCTTTTCTACATAAAAACTAGAAGAAAATTTTTTCTGTGTTTCCTGTAATTAAATTGTGAATTGTGCATTTCACTAAGTCCAACGTCTGTGTAGTTAAACATTAGGTAAGTACTCCGAGCATATTCAAACAGTATCCCTTGTCCGTAACAGAATACCGGGATGAATGTTAATTTCAAAACACAAATAAATCATATCTCATTTACTGGTGGATTTTTTGCTGGAATGATATTCAGAGTTATTGATTTATATTCCAGGCCTTGTGTTTTTCTTCTTTTATTTGTATTATATTCTTTATAACAACTTTTCCTTGTTTTTGTATGGGGAGCTCGCACGACGCGTACCCTACTTGGTCAGCCATTTTCATACACTCTGAAATTAGCGGACCATGGCACTGAGTGCCGTTTTAAAAATAATACGCCGTGGTACTTAGCGAAATCCTGATATTTAAACAAGCATAATGGCTAAATGCAACATTGCAGGGACATAATACATTACTGGGGTTAGTGGCGATGTCACATAGAACCAAGCTGCATACTTATTTTGAAAAATGAAATTTTGGTACTTAGTGCCTATTTTACTGCAAACATTCATATGTAGTATTTTTTATATATTTCAATCTGATAGATTTGTTATAAAATAAAAAAATCGCAGTAAAAAATCAAATAAAACATTAAATTTCCAATATTCTCGAGAGCGCTTACGCTGTTCGCCTCGTTCCCTTTAATAAAAATCCTAAATCCCTAAAATATTTACAAGTATCACCACAAAAGTAAATAGTAGTTACTTGTAAATATTTTAACGAGACAACTTTAGCTTAAATGACTTTGCTCTTTTTGACAAGCTTGTGATTGCAGTGGATTAGATCCAACCAAAGTATTATTTTGAAAACATATTTTAATTTATTTTATAGTTAGCTTTCCGACTTGGCTCCTACTTGCTTTTATTACGGTCGCCGGGCAAACCCTACATAGCGAAGCGACTATCTGCTAGAGCTATCCTTGAAATGCGGATTCGCGTCATGTTTCGCTGTTGATGATATGTAAATTAATCCCTCTGGTAGTCATAACCGTGTCAAAACGTTAAGTTACTCACATATTGTGAATAACTTCATTGACGTTTGTTTACGTTTAAGAGCCTTCTGATTGATTGATTCGTTAATTTCAAACTTGTCAAACTAAAAACATCAAAATTAACGGCATTATAATGCTATACAATAACTGTCAAGATAATGAAAAAGCAATGCTATTTTCAGAAAACGACCGAAATATTTATTTAATTAAAATGAATAAAGTACATATATCAAATATGTAAATAAATAAATTACTTATCCCTCCGCCGCAAGATGTCACTTTGCAAATAACAGTTGACATTCTATATATTTCTCTTTTCTATGCTGGCAAATATGTAATGTACCATTTACCAGGGCCTGCGCACTCTATCCATAAAGTTTCGATTCCACTATATTGGCATCAATTCGTTTATGGGAATTTTTTAAATTTCATTTTTCGGCGGTTCTAATTTGGTGTCAGTACTTACCTACCCTTGCCAACTATTTTAACAATTATTGTAGTGGTATTAATGTTGGTTTCGCAAAATGTTCAAATTGGTTACATTGTTCACAATTTGCGACGCCATTTTAATTTTTCAATATGTCTTTATTTTGTGGCGATTTTGCTTGTTTATTTTTTTTACAATACCGCTACCACGTCACCGCCTCCGACATTGACATCCTCTGAGAATATGTTTGTTTCGATATGAAACTGAATATTGACATTTCACAAAGGATATTTGCTACAAAAACGAAATATTTTATCGTCCTTTTGAACTGTCATACTGAAACCGAAAATACGCGTGAGTGATTGTATTTTATATTTATATTAATTATATTTGGAATGTTTTATTATAATTGTGTTTGAAAGTTTATTAGAAAAAGTTATTTTACAAAGGAAAACTAATTTACATAGGGTATAAAAGCGAAGGCAGCAATATCCAAAAAATTGTTTTGAATGTAGTCACAGAGGATTACTAATTTAAAATTAACCGAATTCTAGATTTTATGTATTATTTTATCCCTTCCAAAATCTTGTTTCCTATAAATTTACAGGCTATGTTTCCCATAAAATCTCAATACTGTTGACTCATTTGTCTAAGTTTTCTGTATGAAAAAATACAAAAAAAAAATTATGGTTAATTATTATTACTACTATCTTTGTATAACATGCATACAATTATTAATTAAGAGTTATTATTATTTCACTGCTGGTTTTAGAAAGAACAAAACTTCCCACTGACATGTGTAAATGATAAGTAAAATTATTATGTCTACAGATTCAAGTCCAAGGAGATGAATATTGGTGTTGTGAAAAACTTGACCTAACCGTGTATAAGGTGGTTGTGCCTTGGCTCACCGAACCGAAGCTACCAACTAAATTTTTTTTCTGAATCTAACCAAAATTAATAAACCTTCTAATATAAAGTCTAACTCCGATACGTAAACTAAAATACTCTTTCTGATCTCGATCGTACTGTTCCGAAATTCGCATTATAAAATAGATAATAACCTATAAGTATCTCTACGTAGATAAAAGGTTAGAATTATCCGTTTTGAATGAACTGAAAGGATTATTTTGTAAGAACGCGATGCAGTCGTAATGTTTCTTATCGATGTTTAATTAATATCAAAATCCTATTAAGTTATCGCAAGTTTCATTCTAAATGCAAATACTACCTAATGGCTTTTATCCTAGTTTACCAGGATATGTCTCTTTATACTAGATTATCTATTAAATGGCTCATGATGTCATTTTTTTCTAATTTATAAATAAATAAATCACTATACTCTCACTCAATTACTATAGAAACGTCGAAGTTATTGGCTCGTGATATCGTCTTTAGTCTATAACTCCCCCTCTATTGTGACGCACGTGGCAACCCTAATATTTCAGAAAACGTGTTGGAAATTCTATATTTACACATACAAAGATAATAATATACTTATAATTTTAACTCGAACTTGACTACAATACGTATAAAATTTATTGTTTAGAGTTTACATTTACTGGAATAACTAACCATAACAGAAACGTAAAATATCTGAAAGAAAAAGCACATTTACATATCATTTTGTTTTTAAATTTGCTTACTTTTGTTGGCTGCTTCTATATACAATTTATAGTTTGGAGAAAAACACATAATCAGATTGTTTCGGTGATTCGCCTCTGGATTGGTTATCTTGGTAGAAACTGTATTTATCTGCAAACCGAGAGTCTAATAATTTGAAAATAGGTCTACTTCCGAGTATGTGGTGTCTGTCGCTAACAGTACTTCACTTTACTCGTTAGGAATTTATTTAACAAGTTTAAAAATGAATCTATGGAAAGGAGGATTGATGTCCGTGGGTAATGACATATCCTCGGTTTCCGCGCTAAAGGGGCCCCATCGTCCCGCCCCTAAAATGGCCATGAAAAACTTCCTTCTATACATTTTCTCTGGCGTTTCCTTTACCTTGATAAACAACCCGAAGCTAAATCTTGATATAGCCACGTAGTATGTTCCATTGCCTCGACAAATCGTCAGCATTCCGAAGAAAATGTAAATCCAAGGTATACCAAAACTTTAGGGATCACTTGCGTCTAAAGATTAAGTTGGAAGATATTAATAGTGGCACCTAATTCTTTTTAGGGGTCCTTGCGTCTAAAAGAATGTTGGTTATTAGTTTAAAGCTGATTATTGCAATTTATCCTCTGTGGAGTATAAAGATAATTTCTTGGTAAATGAAAATGTGAATTCCTCCTCGTAGAATGAAGACAAGTATGTTTAACCAATGGAACATTCCACGTGAACAGAATATATTAACCATGTGTCAATACATTCATAGATATCCAAAGCGTAGTGAATAAATCTACCTCACCAACTTCCTATGACCATGTGACTATATTTATACAATAATTAAACGAGTTATCTGAGCAAAATAATTCGTGTAGATAACGGGAATACTTTATTTCAAATATCGTTGAAGCAAAATTTAACGTCCGAACGAAATCGCAATATTCAGGGGTGTATCCTGAATCGGTTGCGCATAATTAATAACCCGATTCACTTTCTCTCCCTCCCGTTCATATAAGTCAGAATCAAATATTTCGAAATCACAGCGCTCTCACCCAGAAGTTTCTTCCTTCAATCAAGTACAGGTGTAATTTCGCCCCATTGAGGAATGACCCATCTGTACTTCTTGAAATTCCCTAGTTAGAACTAGTTCTTTATATATAGGGAATATGCACGTAATTATGGATTTTTGTCCTCATGATTGAACGTCTCCTTGGCAAGAAGCGGGGCAAACCCAAAACAATCAACCCACTTCATTCGCTCCCTCTCTTGCGTTCAAATGATTTGAATTACGTCTAATGGGATTAAAATAGATTGGTTCTTGTCTTTTTCCACTCCATAGTCATATTATTTCAATCCTAACTGCATTATTTATAATGAATCTAAAATATCGTCATAATTTTGTTACTCGTAATCAATATATATGGATTATTCTATCTGCCTTCACGCACTCCTGATGCTGAAGGCATCACTACGATAACTCTTGGTTGTTCTAGTATAACTGATCCATCAGAAATCACGCCGAACTAATTCCGGGGGTCAACAACACAGACTTCGGACCAAACGTCATACCTAATGAGTTATTTCGGGCAGTTTCCTTTTTAGGTATATAAAGCCTTACTTATAAACCCATTGTCGGACGTATATCATGGTCTTTATACTCCATGCTTGCTACCACCATGAATCTAAAAATGAATTGGTTACCGCTTTCAGTCAAACACTGTCTCTTCTCATATTCATACAAGTCGGAATTAACTATTTCGCAACTACAGCGCTCTCACCCAGAAGTTTCTTCCTTCAATCAAGTACAGGTGTAATTTCGCCCCATTGAGGAATGACCCATCTGTACTTTTTGAAATTCTCTAGTTAGAACCAGTTCTTTATATATAGAGAATATGCACGTAATTATGGATTTTTGTCCTCATGATTGAACGTCTCCCAGGGGTCGAACGACGCAATCTCAAAACAACCAAATTCGACTACATTTTAAATCCTCTTTCAAATGATTTGAATTATGCTTAATGAAATTAAATATGTATCTTTCCTAAGAATATACTGCCTACTTCGATATTAACTGTAGATAAATTTGCTTTAGAAAAATTTTAGAACATTTAGAAACAGTTTAACAATACTATTATATAGACTAAAAAGGTACTCATCCTGAAATCTTGTAGTGGCTTGAATCCGTAGCTCAGAAGGCCCTTCCTCCAGACTCTGCATAAGTGTGAATCTTGTTCCTCCAGCTTCCCATTTGGCACATATCTCTTCTTCATTCTCTCGATGGTTATAAATACATTTAAAAGAATCCTAACTGTTTTTATTCCAATAATGAGATCCCGATTTAAATTCAAAAATGATTTTAAAACAATCGAAGCACAAGACTAAGTAACGCATCCCTAAATTTCGACTATAAACCAGACGTTAATTATTTCGCTCTATATTGACGCTTGTATGATGGCGTCATAACAGATAAAATTTTGTTTGTCTTTCGAAAATGCGGCAAAACGCAGGCATTTGTAATAATCCTATATTTTAATACTGACATTTTGACGCTATAACAGCGATGAATTTGGATGCTTTCGTAACTGATTGTCAAATACCGAAACAAATTGCTTTGGAAACTATATCTCTGATAACGTAAAAACGCGCGAAACAAACGAAACCAGCGTGGCCTCTCGGTTCAAAACCCTCCAAAAAACTCTCGAGTTAACGCTCCAACACCTACTTATAAACTTTTTTTCATCGGAAATTCCTTCTCGAAGCTTCCCCCTCCACCAAAGATCTCATTGGTTAATTTCTATCATGTTTTCAAATCAGGCCTATCACGAGCCAACACCTATTTACGCGTCTACATGGGTGTAGTGAAACTTTTCTCCAATACGAATAATATTATTATTTTTTTGAATCGACGTCCTGTCGTCAGTGGCGCAGTCGTGACTCTCACAACACAAGTAATAAATTAATCTTAAATAGTTCTTTTGGAGATATTCGATATAATTATTATTTTATTTCTTATTTCTTGTAATAGGTTGGCAGGTTAAATTCATCACAGCTTCCTCCTGGCTGTCGTATTGTTTGATTGCACAAGCAAGGGATACGACACCATTTTTTTTTTTTTATAATTTTTTTTTTTTATTTTTTTTTTTGATTTCTCCTTTTTTTTATTTTATTATGTACTGATATCTGTAGATAATTCTTATATCTTGGAAAACTCCTATATATATACATATATACATACATACATACATACATACACATATATATTAGTATTTATGGATCCTTATATTTTTTTGTTTCCATTTTAATTTTATATATTTTTTTTTGTAGTTTTTTTTTTCCACTTTGCTAATTCCAATCAGGTGACAAATGTACTTCAGAATCTTCCTCCCGTATTTAAGATATAAAATACATTCTAAATGTAAACTATCAAATTGGATTACTAAATAAATATCTTTGATTTCTTAACATAGTTCTAGTTCCCTTCCTTCTGACTATGTACCCCGTTTATAACTCAATAGTTGTTAATTTCAAAACTTTTCCTTATATACTCAACCTATAATAAGTATGAAAACTTAATTTTTTTTCGCTTATAGGGCAATGTTTTAACGTATGTGCGGTAACTCCTTTTAAATTAGATTCAAGGAATGAATTTTTTTTATTTTTTTAAATTTAATTTAAGACCGGTCTTTTGGCTCGTGATAATGAAATGAACCGAAACATCCAGACGTTACAGTATTTGGAGCGAATTAATGAATAACAAGACTTCTTGCGCATCTTATGCACTGTGGTGACTTTAGACGAAGGCGCCCGCAAAAGATGTGACACGATCGGATCGACCAGATACTGGAAGATGGTTCCGCTATACAATGTTTCATTCCACGAGTGCGTAAACGAACCGCACAAACAGATATTAAAACGTAAGCTAGGGCTTTACTTACTCTCTGCCTGTTCTCACGGGAAAACAGCGCGTTGATGTTTAATAAATAAAAAAAATTGTATTTCAATTATTCATATTTTTTTTTATAGAAAGCTATGATTTTATTATGATTTTTGTAATTATGAAATGTTCCGTCACGCCCTATTTGTAAACTTAACTATACCAATGTTGTTATGTCACCGACTTCCCGTTAATATTTGATTATGTAATCTATTCGAAGAATCTTATAATAATATATCTCATGTGAACATACAATGATGAACTTAATTTATTTCATTATTATTTATTTTAAATACCCTCTATCGGTTACCTTTCAAACCCTTTTCACATATTTCAATATTTATAGCTAAGACGCATTTTTAATTCTTGACCCCGTCTATAGGTGGTGTTTTTATTTTACGTAAAAAATGTACATATTTTGATAAATAACTGTACTAAAGTTCGCGCAATTTCAATATTAAACTTTGAAATTACAGGAAATGCTCATAATAAACTATCTATATTTAATATTTACTCGTGTATTTAGAGTTAATTAATATAATATTTTCTTTCTGATCAATGTAGATTTTTTTTTTAAGATAGGAAAATCTAATTATGAGTTAATAATTTTAACAGGAAACGATTCAACCTAAAGATAATATGAATTTAAAAGTTAACTATAGCAAAATCTGTATAATTCAATCTAGGCTTGACTTGGAAATTATTTTATTTAACTATCTTAAAAATTCTATTTTTTTTTTGTATGGACATACTTTATATAAAAATGCTTTTTGAAATGGTATTTTCGGTACTAGTCTATTCCTCTGTGTTTTTTATTTATACTAGCATAATGGTTAATATTGGTCTTTAAGGATTATAAAAATTATATTTCGTTTAAAATGTGAAATGGTGCATGAATATCAAGGAAACTGGTCCATTTATAACTACAAAACACACTGTAATCTAAATATCCTTTATGGATTTTTTTTTCAGAATAATATTTAAATCTACAAACAGCTCAAAGTTAAATTACAGAAAATACCCTTAAGTCTCACATATAAATAAGCTGACAGTTATCTCGATATCTATATTTCAGTATTCTGTTCGAACAAGCTTTTTTTTCTCAACATTATAACCGAGTATAATGTTGAAATCTATATTGAACAATTATTTAAATTATTTGTAATATTCGAATATCGGTTGTCGGCCATTTTGAAACACACGGCGTCGCAACAGTGCTATTACTTGGACAACTGCCCGCGCTTCTAGAACAATTTCTCTCTCAATCCAAGAGTTTCCTTTAAAGCTAACTAATTTATTTATTCTATCCGTCAGAAAGCGGAAGGTCTCTTAATCAATATCTAATAATTAAGATATCTAGTATGATCATACATGAAAAATGCAAATAAATAAATCTTATTGGATTTCAATTTTAACTAACGTGAACTATTTATTTATGTCGACGTACTATATTTAATATTCAAGTATACCGCGTCATTCACTGTTTTTTTCTTCAATTTTAAACTTTTTTTTTTGAAATTATGCCTACGGCACATTTTCCAGATGGTACAAACATATTCCAACCATTAATGAATTTATTATTCTTACATAATGCGAAAAAAATGTCAAAATAACTCGACACAATCGCATCCGCGATAAACATAGAAAGATTCCAAAGAAACATTTGTGTTTCAATCAATATATCGCCCAACATCACACAAAATTCTTTCTTCGATAGAATATGCCCGTTTATATTTCAGAAACCATATTCTTTTTAGAACAAACTAGAAGTGATCAGAACCGAGTTTAGAACTTGCATTTCACACAATGTGTCTACTTCGGCCGAGTCCGCCATTTTGAAACTCGACCGTGGAATGTCGCGTAATGCTGTTCCATGGCTAGATACAGGACACGAAGGAATATCAAATATTTTTTCGAATTTAAATTATAAATTTTATTTTTTTATTATTTTTTTATTATTTTATTTCTTTTTCGTTTCCACAGGCCAAGAGGCCCAATTACGGGAGCGAAACACTAATAAGTTTATATCCTTTTTCCAACTTTTACAACGTTTTCTCTCCTGGTCCCGGCGCAACTGTGAAAAACTTGACCTAACCGTGTATAAGGTGGTTGTGCCTTGGCTCACCGAACCGAAGCTACCAACTAAATTTTTTTTCTGAATCTAACCAAAATTAATAAACCTTCTAATATAAAGTCTAACTCCGATACGTAAACTAAAATACTCTTTCTGATCTCGATCGTACTGTTCCGAAATTCGCATTATAAAATAGATAATAACCTATAAGTATCTCTACGTAGATAAAAGGT
This sequence comes from Agrypnia vestita, assembly GCA_016648135.1. Taxonomy (NCBI): domain Eukaryota; kingdom Metazoa; phylum Arthropoda; class Insecta; order Trichoptera; family Phryganeidae; genus Agrypnia; species Agrypnia vestita. Next base: position 126,945 of record JADDOH010007770.1, on the reverse strand, counting down.
TAGAATTATCCGTTTTGAATGAACTGAAAGGATTATTTTGTAAGAACGCGATGCAGTCGTAATGTTTCTTATCGATGTTTAATTAATATCAAAATCCTATTAAGTTATCGCAAGTTTCATTCTAAATGCAAATACTACCTAATGGCTTTTATCCTAGTTTACCAGGATATGTCTCTTTATACTAGATTATCTATTAAATGGCTCATGATGTCATTTTTTTCTAATTTATAAATAAATAAATCACTATACTCTCACTCAATTACTATAGAAACGTCGAAGTTATTGGCTCGTGATATCGTCTTTAGTCTATAACTCCCCCTCTATTGTGACGCACGTGGCAACCCTAATATTTCAGAAAACGTGTTGGAAATTCTATATTTACACATACAAAGATAATAATATACTTATAATTTTAACTCGGACTTGACTACAATACGTATAAAATTTATTGTTTAGAGTTTCCATTTACTGGAATAACTAACCATAACAGAAACGTAAAATATCTGAAAGAAAAAGCACATTTACATATCATTTTGTTTTTAAATTTGCTTACTTTTGTTGGCTGCTTCTATATACAATTTATAGTTTGGAGAAAAACACATAATCAGATTGTTTCAGTGATTCGCCTCTGGATTGATTATCTTGGTAGAAACTGTATTTATCTGCAAACCGAGAGTCTAATAATTTGAAAATAGGTCTACTTCCGAGTATGCGGTGTCTGTCGCTAACAGTACTTCACTTTCCTCGTTAGGAATTTATTTAACAAGTTTAAAAATGAATCTATGGAAAGGAGGATTGATGTCCGTGGGTAATGACATATCCTCGGTTTCCGCGCTAAAGGGGCCCCATCGTCCCGCCCCTAAAATGGCCATGAAAAACTTCCTTCTATACATTTTCTCTGGCGTTTCCTTTACCTTGATAAACAACCCGAAGCTAAATCTTGATATAGTCACGTAGTATGTTCCATTGCCTCGACAAATCGTCAGCATTCCGAAGAAAATGTAAATCCAAGGTATACCAAAACTTTAGGGATCACTTGCGTCTAAAGATTAAGTTGGAAGATATTAATAGTGGCACCTAATTCTTTTTAGGGGTCCTTGCGTCTAAAAGAATGTTGGTTATTAGTTTAAAGCTGATTATTGCAATTTATCCTCTGTGGAGTATAAAGATAATTTCTTGGTAAATGAAAATGTGAATTCCTCCTCGTAGAATGAAGACAAGTATGTTTAACCAATGGAACATTCCACGTGAACAGAATATATTAACCATGTGTCAATACATTCATAGATATCCAAAGCGTAGTGAATAAATCTACCTCACCAACTTCCTATGACCATGTGACTATATTTATACAATAATTAAACGAGTTATCTGAGCAAAATAATTCGTGTAGATAACGGGAATACTTTATTTCAAATATCGTTGAAGCAAAATTTAACGTCCGAACGAAATCGCAATATTCAGGGGTGTATCCTGAATCGGTTGCGCATAATTAATAACCCGATTCACTTTCTCTCCCTCCCGTTCATATAAGTCAGAATCAAATATTTCGAAATCACAGCGCTCTCACCCAGAAGTTTCTTCCTTCAATCAAGTACAGGTGTAATTTCGCCCCATTGAGGAATGACCCATCTGTACTTCTTGAAATTCCCTAGTTAGAACTAGTTCTTTATATATAGGGAATATGCACGTAATTATGGATTTTGTCCTCATGATTGAACGTCTCCTTGGCAAAAAGCGGGGCAAACCCAAAACAATCAACCCACTTCATTCGCTCCCTCTCTTGCGTTCAAATGATTTGAATTACGTCTAATGGGATTAAAATAGATTGGTTCTTGTCTTTTTCCACTCCATAGTCATATTATTTCAATCCTAACTGCATTATTTATAATGAATCTAAAATATCGTCATAATTTTGTTACTCGTAATCAATATATATGGATTATTCTATCGGCCTTCACGCACTCCTGATGCTGAAGGCATCACTACGATAACTCTTGGTTGTTCTAGTATAACTGATCCATCAGAAATCACGCCGAACTAATTCCGGGGGTCAACAACACAGACTTCGGACCAAACGTCATACCTAATGAGTTATTTCGGGCAGTTTCCTTTTTAGGTATATAAAGCCTTACTTATAAACCCATTGTCGGACGTATATCATGGTCTTTATACTCCATGCTTGCTACCACCAAAACTGAACGATGCCATCGCAAGACGAGTCTTGTTATTTCAATCCTAACTGCATTATTTATAATGAATCTAAAATATCGTCATAATTTTGTTATTCGTAATCAATATATATGGATTAATCTATCTGCCTTCACGCACTCCTGATGCTGAAGGCATCACTACGATAACTCTTGGTTGTTCTAGTATAACTGATCCATCAGAAATCACGCCGAACTAATTCCGGGGGTCAACAACACAGACTTCGGACCAAACGTCATACCTAATGAGTTATTTCGGGCAGTTTCCTTTTTAGGATATAAAGCCTTACTTATAAACCCATTGTCGGACGTATATCATGGTCTTTATACTCCATGCTTGCTACCACCAAAACTGAACGATGCCATCGCAAGACGAGTCATGTTATTTCAATCCTAACTGCATTATTTATAATGAATCTAAAATATCGTCATAATTTTGTTACTCGAAATCAATATATATGGATTATTCTATCTGCCTTCACGCACTCCTGATGCTGAAGGCATCCCTACGATAACTCTTGTTTGTTCTAGTATAACTGATCCATCAGAAATCACGCCGAACTAATTCCGGGGGTCAACAACACAGACTTCGGACCAAACGTCATACCTAATGAGTTATTTCGGGCAGTTTCCTTTTTAGGTATATAAAGCCTTACTTATAAACCCATTGTCGGACGTATATCATGGTCTTTATACTCCATGCTTGCTACCACCATGAATCTAAAAATGAATTGGTTACCGCTTTCAGTCAAACACTGTCTCTTCTCATATTCATACAAGTCGGAATTAACTATTTCGCAACTACAGCGCTCTCACCCAGAAGTTTCTTCCTTCAATCAAGTACAGGTGTAATTTCGCCCCATTGAGGAATGACCCATCTGTACTTCTTGAAATTCCCTAGTTAGAACTAGTTCTTTATATATAGGGAATATGCACGTAATTATGGATTTTTGTCCTCATGATTGAACGTCTCCCAGGGGTCGAACGACGCAATCTCAAAACAACCAAATTCGACTACATTTTAAATCCTCTTTCAAATGATTTGAATTATGCTTAATGAAATTAAATATGTATCTTTCCTAAGAATATACTGCCTACTTCGATATTAACTGTAGATAAATTTGCTTTAGAAAAATTTTAGAACATTTAGAAACAGTTTAACAATACTATTATATAGACTAAAAAGGTACTCATCCTGAAATCTTGTAGTGGCTTGAATCCGTAGCTCAGAAGGCCCTTCCTCCAGACTCTGCATAAGTGTGAATCTTGTTCCTCCAGCTTCCCATTTGGCACATATCTCTTCTTCATTCTCTCGATGGTTATAAATACATTTAAAAGAATCCTAACTGTTTTTATTCCAATAATGAGATCCCGATTTAAATTCAAAAATGATTTTAAAACAATCGAAGCACAAGACTAAGTAACGCATCCCTAAATTTCGACTATAAACCAGACGTTAATTATTTCGCTCTATATTGACGCTTGTATGATGGCGTCATAACAGATAAAATTTTGTTTGTCTTTCGAAAATGCGGCAAAACGCAGGCATTTGTAATAATCCTATATTTTAATACTGACATTTTGACGCTATAACAGCGATGAATTTGGATGCTTTCGTAACTGATTGTCAAATACCGAAACAAATTGCTTTGGAAACTATATCTCTGATAACGTAAAAACGCGCGAAACAAACGAAACCAGCGTGGCCTCTCGGTTCAAAACCCTCCAAAAAACTCTCGAGTTAACGCTCCAACACCTACTTATAAACTTTTTTTCATCGGAAATTCCTTCTCGAAGCTTCCCCCTCCACCAAAGATCTCATTGGTTAATTTCTATCATTTTTTTCAAATCAGGCCTATCACGAGCCAACACCTATTTACGCGTCTACATGGGTGTAGTGAAACTTTTCTCCAATACGAATAATATTATTATTTTTTTGAATCGACGTCCTGTCGTCAGTGGCGCAGTCGTGACTCTCACAACACAAGTAATAAATTAATCTTAAATAGTTCTTTTGGAGATATTCGATATAATTATTATTTTATTTCTTATTTCTTGTAATAGGTTGGCAGGTTAAATTCATCACAGTGTGACGGATGAATATCTCAATGGAATCCTCAGAACCCAGCTCCAGCAAAGGAGATGAGGGTAAGAATATACAACTATAATCTATAACTAAATTTTTTTTAAACGATGATTGCTTGTGTTGTATTTTTTTTAATACACAATACATACATTAATAAATGTTTACAACATGAATAAAATAAATTTAAATAACAGTACTAAAATATTAAACTAAGTAATTTCATAAATAAATTTACAAAATAAATAATTTAGTTAAAGTATGTTTATGTTAAAAAAATTTAATTAAAGATGGGCACACTCTCCCACACTTCTAAATTTAATTTAATTGTTAATAAAATTTATTTAAAAATGGACACACTCATCTGTCATTTTCCAGCGTAGTCAAATTTAACAGATTGTATTATTTTTAAGGTTAAAATCAAGAAGAAGAAGAAAGCAAGCGTTGCTGCCTAACCTGTCTGTAGCAGCATTCTTAAAAATCCATGCAGATGTAAGCATCGACAAAGAGGCTTCACAGACAGTGGACTTTGTAAAATATTATTAGAAATGTAAAAATAATGTGCATAATAATATCGAACCATGAGTACTTTAGTGTATTAAGTGAAAAATGCAGTTTTGAGATATCGGCGTTAGATGTTATAAATTTCTTTATCAAATTGATTTTCAATTATTTGTTTTAGAATTTTTTGAATATTGCAAGGATTTGGATTGCCTCACATGCACCCATCGATAAACCTTATATTTGCTTATAAGGTTTATCAATGGGTACAGCATAATATAACTATTTTATTATATTTTGATTGAGACAAGGTTTTATAAAAGAGATAAATCATTTAGACCTTCCGACAAATCTGGTGTTTTTAGTATATCTAAAATTAGTGTTTTGCTTTCCTGAATGGGAACATTAATGAATGATCTTGCAATATCAAATGATACTAACTTTTCATTCATCAGGACAATATCTTTTAAGGTATTGACTACATGAAATTTTAATTGTATACTTTGGTTTAAATACGTTGGAGTTATTTAATATTTTTGTAATGATTGAAGTTATTTTGAATGTTGGGGAATTGCATTACATTGGGATACTGCTGATCTGATGGGGCTGTTTCCTTTGTGAATTTTGAGAAAGCCGTATAATTTTGCGATCATTAACACTGTTTGCCTTTTTTCCTTACAAATTAAACTTATGGAAGTTATTGTCCGATCGTCCTGATGAAGATATAATACAGTATCGAAATCATTAGACGTTTAAAAAAAATATGTGTGGTTTTTAACGCTATAAGCATAAAAAATATTAAATCATTTGTTCTACTTTTTTAGTTTCAAACCGCTTGATCTTACTGACCGGTTATATTATTTGCAATGCATTGTAAATGATGTCTTATTGATATCTGTTCTTGTATACGCTTATTTAATTGAAAATAATTATTCTGAACATTGAAGTGTAAAATGACAATTGAAAAGAATACTTTTTTTGTTGTGTATCCAGAATAATTATTATGTATGTGTAATGTATATGTATGTAAGAATCGTTGAAAATACTGTCAACCCATTAGAATGTACTCTGTTTATCATATCTTCACACTTTTGATCATTTAGATGATATTCCTAACCTTTTTTTATTATTTTAAAAATTTATTCTTTAAATAGGAAATATAATAATTTTATATTTCTTTATATATACAGCATTACATATAATTATTTAAAATTTTATTCTAACTAAAGTATCACATATTTTTTTAGTTTCCTCTTAAAGTTGTTATATTATTTAGATCTCTAATGTCCCTGGTAGTTTTATGTATAGTTTCGTTGTAGTAGTAGTTTTATGTATAGCACTGTGCATGATTGAAATTTATGATTTTTTTTAAATGTAATCTTTTCATCTTCTCTTGTGCAGTGGTCATGTTTGTGTTTGTTTTTTTCTTAATACTTCAAAGATGTTGTATCCATTATTAATTTTATGTATAAGAAGAAATAGAATTAAATTTAATTATTTGTCTATTATTGGTAAACTTTCTAGCACCACTTTAATTCTTGTGTATTGATTTATTTTTAGTATAATTCTTAATGCTTTTCGAGTATTGTTATTTTTTCAATTCTTCTTCAACCCAGAAATAGTAAACTGCCGCAGTAGTTGATGCGGGGGACAATTATTGCGTTATATAATATATATTTGCACAATTCTGTTTTGAGCTCTTCTGATTCTTTCCAAGGGTGAAATTCATTTTGCTATTTTTTGTTACATATTTTGTGTTCAATGTAAAGTTTAGTTTATGATTTATAATTGCTCCCAAATATTTTACTATCGAATTGGGTAGGAATTTATTGCAATGTTTTTTTTAAATCAATATTTGTTGAATTTTTCCTTTGTATATTTGTACTTAAAACAATCATTCTGAATCTAAAAAATATATTATTTGAATGTTACATTTTTTTATCACATCACTTAAATAATATTAGTAATAATATTAACAGGCAATGAAAATTGACTACCACATGAATACGAAGTGTAATCTTATTTTGTATAATCATCACAAATCATTGATTTCCTTTACCTATTAAAATGGTAGCTTGTGGTGTAAATTATTTACTGATCAATGTTACATTTTATTTTCTAAAATATTAATAATTACAAAATATATAATATTGAATTTTTATTTTCTTTGCGAGTTTTGGTATTTTAAAAAATATTAATTCTATGTTTTTGAATTGAATGAATTTTAAATATGAACATTGTTTTTAAAACAAAATCATGTATTTTAATCTGAAATTATGTTCATTATGTAAACATATTCCTTCTCTAAACATGAGATTTTTCTTTTACAGAGAGGTAGTGTGTAAAATTTAAAAAATATGCTGTAACAATATTGACGAATTTAAAAATAATTGTCAGTTTTCTTTGCCAATTCTTTTTCTGACTCTTATTATAGAATTGGCGGATAATACATTTTTAATTAAATGTACCATCTTTTATTGTTAAACCTTATTTTCATTTTCAGAAACAAACAGCCGTATTCTGAAAATTGTAATATTGCTATTTCTGTATCTTGACAGTTATTTTATAACATTGTAATGCAGTTAATTTTGACATTTTAAGTTTGACAGATTTGAAATTAATGAATTCAATCAATCAGAAAGCTCTAAAACGTAAATAAACGAAAGTAAAATAAGTTATTCATAATATGTGAATAACTTAGCGTTTGTTTACGTTTTAGAGCTTATCTGATTATTTGAATTCGTTAATTTCAAACCTGTCAAACTTAAAACGTTAAAATTAACAGCATTATAATGTTATACAATAACTGTCAAGATACAGAAATAGCAATATTGCTATTTTCAGGATAGGTCGAAATATTTATTTAATTCAAATAAATAAATAAATAAATAAAAAAGGACAAATATATAAATAAATAATAATATCTCCCATAGTCGCAAGATGTCACTTTGCAAATATCAGTTGCCATTCTATTTTGGTCTATATTCTGTGCCATTTACTATAATTGCTAAATGCTGTAAACGCATCAGACTAGGGATGGGTCGTCGACGTATTTACCGTCGACGAAACGAGACCGTCCACGTCCATCCATCGACGAGACGATCAACTAGTTGAATTCGTCAACTAGTTGACGCGTCAACTTCGTTACGCGGACGTCGCGGACGTTCTATCTAAACATCGGGACGATGGTCAACTGTCTACGGTTCAACGCGACGCTTCTCGACGGCTCAACCGTTGGCTATTTTTATGACGTTAATTTTTAAAATTTAAAGAAGTTCGAAGGAATATGGGAATATAGTTTCGGGGAAAGTAAAACCGCTACTTGTGCTTATATGTAAAAAGAAATATTTTATTATTTATTTGTTTACGCACATTATAGGCCTTTACATATTGTTTTATATACTTCTTTCTATATATAACAAAGAAAGAAATAGGTATACACAGCAATATCAGGTGTTAGCAGTAAAATATAAATATAAACTACATAAATAAGCAGTGAAAGTATTGGGTATAAGCATTAAAATGTGAGTAAATAAAATGGAAGGAAACAATGATTTTGCGTAATAAAGGCACCAGTTATGAGGTGCGGTAAAAAATACTTACATTTATTTATTATCTATAAATTTATAAATAAATACATAATTTAAAAATACTTTACATTTGAGATGATATCTAGAAATTTATTGAAGAATACATCTTTCAAAGTCAGGCTTTCACTTTGTGGTGACATTATTAATAAATAAATATATCTGTATTATTTGTCAACTTTAGTTTAAGGCTCAATCTGAGAAAAGGAACATTGTTCCCGAAACATGTAAAAAACCAATAAAAAGTGGTGTAAACAAAATTATAATACATTTATTTTTTTATCTATAATGTTGAAAATAGGGAATTTTTAATAAAAATTAATTAAACCTAAATTCAAGATTATATTACATATATAATAATTAATGTTGGACTCCTGAATAAGGACCATAGTTAGGTATAGAAAATTTTATTCCCTACAAGTTTGTTTATCGTTTATATGCTAAAGTTGAAAAGTAAGGAAATAATACAATAATTAAATTTTAGCATCCCTTTTCAGGTAGATATAAGAAGTCGAGATCGATCGAACAAAATATTGATTTTAGAAAAATATCTAGCCGGCCTGTTAATTAATAATAGTTCAATAAAAAATAAAATAATTAAACAGAATTGTTTTATTTTATACAGCGTAAAATTGGAAATTCACCGAATCGTCGCACGTGACATCACAAAAAATCAAGTAAAAAAATAATAGATAATAGCTTATTAAGCCTATCTCGCCCTACGCATGTATTCAAATTTCAAATCTGTAGTCATAGTTCGTGTACACAGATCTGCACTCTATGGTAGTGTACTTTAGAGTTGAAATGAAATTACCCGTCAAGCCGTCTATGACGTCTATGGCATCTACAAGTGAGAGATGAGAGAGAAACAAACGGAGACGTTTTGTCTTGCTCTCGCTCGTTGCTTTGCATTGCGTTAATCTCGAATCGTCCACCGACCACGGCGTCCGCTGTCCACCGTCTACGAATTCAACTAGTCCATGCGATAAACGTAAACGGTCGACGCGTCGATGCAACGTCAACGGTTGATTTCAACTAGTCCGTCCATTCAACGCCCATCCCTACATCAGACGTCTCTATTCTGTGTTCTGTGATCAGACGCCAGCTGTGGGACCATGAACCATGCTAACCAAGATGTTCCTGCCGTCAAGTCCGAGCCAGGGTCTGCAGCCGAGAGCGGCAATGAAGGGGCGAGCGATGGAGCGTCATACAAGGAAATAGACGTATGGCTTCCTGACATCAAGCAGGAGTGCTTGGAGTACTCCAGAAAGGTCGACCAGCACGCTGGTGAGGACTTTGTTGATTAATTCTCAGTGATGTGAAATGCGAGCACCTAATGTAACCATTAAAGATGCATGAAAATAAAATGGGGCATATTTGTTCGGGATAATTGTAGAATATGGGATCCATGGCCCGTCTTTTCGAGAGCACATTTCCTTGATGGATAAATGCATAATATGGGTTTGGGAGCTATTTTTAATATTAACACATTGTCCTCTATAATTGAGCGTTCCTATTCCAAAAACGTCATAAAATAACCCCGCTCGCATATATAAAACGAGTAATTGCAAATTTAAAAATCCTAATAAAAATCCCTTAACATGTTTGACAGACCGGCCATTTTTTTTACAAAACACGACCCATAGACAAAGTAATATTTTATTCAAAGATAAAAGAGAATTAGTGTATATGGGAAGCATAGAAAATGTACTATTTTCTTCAAAATAAGTGTTTTGTAAAAAAAATCCTTTATAAACAGAAGCAAAATGTCATCATACTCATGAAAAATAGCGATACGGGGATCAATAGGGCTCAGTGAAAGTCAGATAAGGGGTCCCTTGGTATTGGACCGTTTAACTTGTTGAGGGCCAAAAAACATAGACATAGACATCGCCAAGGCCAAAGATTTTCTGAATTTTTTGTGATTTTTCTTTTTACGAAAAAACCATGAAAACATGTGTATATTAAAAAAACACACATTCATATTATTTTATCGTAATTATCGTAATATAGTCCGTCCAACTTATCTGGAGAATAAAGGAGGGCGTCCCAATCGTTGTGGTACTGCCCATAGTCTAAAAATTATCTCATTTGAAGGGAATTTTATGCAAATTCGTTTTTTCTTAAACAAGTTATTAAGCAGTATACGACACGATAAAAAACAAAAAATGTAAACTAACGTACAAATAAATTTATCAAAATATACATTCGTAAAATACACAACGTCACAAAATGGCGTTTTTTCAAAATCAAAGAAAAATACAATTTTCAGGAAAAAAAAACAAGCAATAATAATTCTTTTAGGTCGGCGCCACATTACGCAGATCTTCCGCCGCATTTTTTCCGTTGCGCCAAATCGGCAAAGCAAATAGATCATCCGCGTAGTGTGTTTAATAAGCGCATATTGTATGGAAAGAAATGTATCGATGTTCCACGACAGAAGAGACGCAGCGGAAGATCCGCGCAGTGTGGCGCTGGTTTTATTCGGTGTCTCATACCTAATGATCATGACCACCATGTTTAACTCGGTAACACCTAATGATATCAATCGGTTTAGGGCCGTTGTATCAACTTGGTTTATAGTAATCTTTCGTTCAAAGCATAGATATTTTGCATTTTCCACCGATCAAACAACTCGCTCTCGTAAAAATCTATGCTTTAAATGAACTATTGCTATAAAGTAAGTTGATGCAACCAGTCTTAAATGTGCGTAAATAAAAAAGTTTATTTTTGAAAAAATATGTTTATACAAATGAACTCGTTAATGAATTATGTAATAAAAAATATAAATAATAAAAATTCTATGTAAAAAAATTATCGAATAAAATATGTTCTAAAACTTTTCTCATCTTACGGCTTCTAATTCAATTTTTCCACTTATCCTTGTTCTTTTTTTTCCGGGTGTAGATATTTTAATGCCCATTTCCACGGCCACTTTGCCTTCTTTAACTATTTTGTAAATTGCCGATTCAGAAATACCTGAAGAAATTGTATAATAGTAAAATAAAAAACTTTAGTATGGGAAAGTCATTATAACTGCATGGCAGCACTAACTTGAAGCGGCGGCAATACGATGGCAATACGTCAATGAACAAAATCCAACGGTATAATGGGGCTTTTAGACGTTGTCCTCTTCAAAAAACATGTGCATTTTGAAGATTATTTCCCGAACACCGCTTTTAATGGTTTTTGGCATGGTGACAATCTAAAATTTTTTAAAAAACTATCGAAACAGTCGTGAACCCCTCTGTAAACAAAGTCTGTCAAAGGTCTGTCAGCTGTAGATAATCCAATATGGCGTCGTTAGTTCCAAATTTGGCCATTCTTCAGATAAGTTAGACGGACTATACAATGATTTTTTTATCGTTTAAGTAAAAAAAAATCAATTCCGATACTGTTGCCAGCGCAACATTATACGAAAAATAATAATTTATTTTTATTTGTTTATTAGAGACAACACTACTATTATTATTTGATGCCTACCTAATAATCTTCTTCTGTGTGGTATATTTTGTTGCACGGCACGGCACACGACGGGACATTGCACTCATAACACATAAATATGATACACTTTCAGACACACACATATTTCAAATAAACGCAACAAAATTGCGTGTATTTTTGTTAATAAATCACTGTTAGTATTCAATTGAATCATAAACCAAGAAAAACTGACAAATATCGCAAAACATATCGTATATATTTGTGTATACGTGTACAAATAAATCGAAAAAAATATATTGTATTTCCCGCGCACTTTGTGCGTGACCTTGAATGACGGAATATTTGAATTTCGATTGCGCAACACGCGATCGGGGCGCCACCTATAACTATTCTATACGATTTTGACCGAGAAAAACTTATGTTTTGATTGTTGATTTAAAATATAATCCGTGATGTTTTTGAGTTGAAAATGGAACGACAGGTCACCACGGGATTTCTCTACCGGGAAAAAAGACGTTTTTCAGATTCGATACGCGGCCGTCGAGAAATAATTAATTTTGTGCCTGTCGCACATATCCGACGCGGCACTCTGGCCCCTGTCATTGTCTGTCGCACAGGTGCGACGCGGCCCCGCGCTCATTAAATCGCACAGAAGTTAATATAAAAAATTATCTAACTAAACCTAACTAACCTAACCTAACTTACCAAAATAAAAAAATATCTAACTAAACCTTACCTTACTAACCCAAACCCAACTCATTTAACCTAACTATCTTAACCTAATATAACTAACATACTCTAACTAAACCTAACGTAACCTAACCTTATTAACTTTATATACTTTTTACTCTAAATTACTTTACTTTATTTTTCTTTTCTTTTTCTAATTACGTAACCATGAAATTAAATATTTATATGGAGTCTCAATGAATGGAATGGCTACTTACCTCAGAACAGGTATTTTTTTGTACCTAGCGAGGTAGGTAACGATAAAGGCCTGCATACAAACAATTGTATATTCTATTTGTTGCTATCTTATTCATAAACTCTGTAAATATTCTTAACATTAATTATGTTTTGATGCAAGCTGTTATAAAAGTTATTGAGCTAATAAACGCCGATTTATCGGCACTGAAACTGAAACTGAACCTAACTAATCTAACCTAACTAAACCTAACCAACTAACCTAACTTAACCTAACTAACTAACCAACCAACCTAACTCAAAAATGTAACAATTTTTCAATTTTGGGAAGTCATGCAATTTATATATATTATTTATTTTTAAATAAAGCCACTCAAGACACTTCAAAATTAAGTCTTGTACAAAAATCTTATAAGTTGGTTGGGAGATATTGTGATGGGTAATTGGGAACAAGGCAAGCACTCACCTTTCTTCCTTCGATTTTGCGTTTCTCCTCTTGCCTCTTCTATATCTCCAAACTTCTAGCGGCGAGGTGTTTCACGTTAATTTCAATGTAAAACACTCGCGTCAAGAATTAAATCTTTGATTCAATTTGCGGTAGTTCACAGCGGAAAATTATGCGGTCACTTTTCTATTCCGATATTTTTTCTATTGCGATTGCAGCTGTTTTTCCGTATTGTGGCGGCTTCGATTTTCAAAAGTGGAGCGGCTCTAGTACTTGCTTGGTTTCGGGAATGGGTAGGGACTGGGAGAGAGGGAATACCTGTTTCCTAGTTCACAAATTAATTTATGGCGCTAACATGCCGCCCGGGATGAAGGCTTGCCTTCATTAACAAGTGATAGAAAGAAGAAAAAAAATAAAAAAAATAAATAAGAATAATAATGAACTTAACATAGCGTAATAGCGTAGCGTTTTAGTGTAGCGTTTTATCGTAGCGTTTCAGCGTAGCGTTTTAGCGTAGCGTTTCAGCGTAACGTTTTAGCGTAGCGTTTTAGCGTTGCATTTTAGCGTAGCGTTTTAGCGTAGCGTAAAAAAAGAAAATAAATAAAAATGTAGCGTTTAGCGAACTAAAGATAAGTTAATTATAAACAAAACACACAAGAAGGAGAAGTCACTGAAGCGGAAAAGGACAAGTATTACAATTTTTAACGCGTTTTCGAATCATGTTGCGTGCGGAAAGGATCCAGAAGTTTTGTCTCAGCAAGGCTAATAATAGACTTGCTCCAGCGTGTAGATTTTTAGTATGATAATAATCAACAATTAAGTGAACAATGTGGTCTTTAGCAGGCAAAACGATTGGATGCTTTTGTGTAGAACTAAGTTGTGATTGGTTAAGTCGACCACCAACGCGAATGATTTTAACATCATCTAAGTATGCGTTCAACTTGCGTAAAGCTATAGAGTCTGTATTCAGGGAATGATGGCGTTGTATGCATTTAATTATGAAATTCTCTGTTAGTTCTAAATCGTTTGCAGAAATAAAACCGCGTGTTTTCAAGATGTTTGAAAAGCGTAGGACATATACCGAAGCGCGTAAGAATTTTAGATAACTTGACATTCGTTGTGCCAATTTGTATACAGCGTTATCTTGCACGTCACTATTAGACGGCACAAGAAGTGACACGGTCTTTGACTCGGGGAGCTCCTCGTTTGAGCTTGTAGCAGCAACAGAGAATTGTATAGGCCACTCTTGCATCGGCCGGGTAAGCCATGAGGGACCGTGGTAATAAAAATTGTTATCAATTAGTTGACTTGGCATAACAGGTCGGGATATTATATCCGCAGGATTTTGAACACCTGGCACGTGGAACCAATGTTCAGCCGATAGGTTCTCATTTATGGCAGCGATTCGATTTGCAACGAATGTTTTAAACTTATAAGGAGCGGCGCGTATCCACGAGAGAGTAACTGTGGAGTCTGTAAATGCCAAGATTTTATTTAACTGAACGCGTTCGCAAATGATATCTCGTACGCATGCTATTAGGTTTGAAAGCAGAAGCGCCGCACAGAGTTCTAACCTTGCAAGAGATACACATTTTGGTGAAGCCACTCTAGACTTTGCGCATAAGAGTGTGACTTGTGCTTCATCTTCCTTGTTGTTTACTCGAATGTATAGCACTGCGCCATAACACTTCTCACTCGCATCGGCAAAACCGACGAGTGCTACGTTTGAGTAAGACTGCGAAATACCTACGTGACGGGGTATTTTTAACTTTTCGAGTAAATGAAGTTCTGACTTGAACTGTTGCCACTGACTTTCAATGTAAGCTGGAGCATTTTCGTCCCACTCAAGATTTTGCTTCCAACACTCTTGAACTAATAATTTTAATAACGTGGTAACTGGACCTAACAAAGAAAGAGGGTCGAAGAGTCTAGCAGTTGTGGAGAGAATTATGCGCTTGGTGCATCTATCCGATTGACACACATCGGCGTTAATCTTGAATAGGAATGCGTCATCGGTAGGATTCCATCGGAGACCTACGATTTGTGTATAAGCCTCTTCATCAAATTGAACGAGCTTCGGCAATTTGAGATCAGCGGGAATTTTTTCCATTAATTCGGTACTGTTTGAGACCCATTTACCTAGGTGGAAACCACCAGATTTGAATAACTGGACTAGATCGCTATGAAGTTGGTAAGCGTTGTCAACCGTATCGACAGAAGAAATGTAGTCATCCATGTAAAAGTGTTTTTTGGCTGCCCATGCAGCTGCGGGCCAGCGAGAGCGTTCATCTGCTGCTAGTTGCCTTATGACGCGCATTGCCAGATATGGCGAACTCGAAATCCCAAAGCAAACGCGATTAAACTCGTAAGTTTGGATCGGGTCGCTAGGATGGAATCTGAATAATATACGCTGAAATCGGTGATGTTCTGGTTTCAATTTAACTTGGAAATACATCTTCTCGATGTCTGCTGAGAGCGCAATCGGGAAGAGCCTAAGATTTATTAGTAACTCAAAGATGCTAACTTGCAGATTTGACCCAATATATAGCAGATCATTAAGTGATTTAGTCGAACTTGACTTACAGCTAGCGTTTACGACTATTCGCGTGCGGGAAGTTAATTTTTCCGGGCGATAAACAGCATGATGTGGCATATAATAGCATGGACCGGGTGCGAGGTTATCAATCGCATTGATATAACCCTTGTCAATATAATCTTTAATGGTTTCATTGTAATCCTTGCGTAGTTCAGGAATAGAATCTAACCGTTTTTCCAATTGAAGAAAGCGTATTTTAGCAATTGTGTCTGTACGACCAATTTCCGTTGGTTCGCATTTAAATGGTAATGCTACAGTATAACGTCCCGTCGCATCGCGTGTGAAAGTTTCGGTGAATATTCGTTCGCAAGCTGCGTCATCAGGACTTAAATGTTTTCTAATCGGTACATTTTCCAATTCCCAAAAGCGTTGCGTTAAATTTTCTAAAGAAGGTTCGTCAACTATTGCGTGTAGGGCGCGTTCAATCGGTTGCACGACACAGTCTGCTTTTCCCATGATGACATAGCCAAACGAGGTTTGTATCCCGACTGCATTTGAGTCGGATGACATCACCTTTTGGTTTCCCAGCAAGAAAGGAAATAGTTCATTGCCTATTAAAAGATCAATATCCGCGGGCGTATGGAATTTTTCGTCAGCTAAGGGTAGGCCGTGCAAATGTTGTAGTTTGTGAATGTTCACATAAGCGTTTGGAACTTTATCCGATATTGTGCTGATTACACGTGCGTTTATTTTGAATCTGCAGCGTGCATCAAAGCGCGAATAGATTGTCAAATCAGCGAGGCCAAATACTGGCTTTTCAGAGTTCCCTATGCCTCTGACTGTTGCTGGAGAATTTAAAATATTCAGGTTAAGGCGATCACAACAATTTTTTGTAATAAAATGACTTGTAGAACCACTGTCTAACAATGCTCTGATTTTTAATCTTTTGCCGGAATCGTTTAAAGCGTATATTACCGCAGTAGGTAACAGAGTAATCGAATTAGAAGAGCTTGGACGCGTCTGGTTATACGTTACATTGCTATGCATAGAGAGTGGAAAATTGGAAGCGACGGCTGCGTTTGCCGTTTGTGATTGTGGGGCGGGCGATGATGTTTGCGCGCGGTTAAGCGACGTATTATCATTAGACGATAAGCGTGTGTTTGCCATCGAAGACTCTATGTGAAGTTTAGTGTGATGCATTCGCTGGCAGATGGCGCATCTATTTTGCGATTTACATTTTTTCACACTATGAAAGCCCAAACAATTAAAACATAAATTATTATTTTTCACGAAATCATTTCTATGATGAGAATTTAAAAGAAGAAACTTATCGCATTTATAAAGTGGATGAGGATTATCGTTTTTACAAAAAGGACACTTAGGAAAGCTGTTATTGACAACGAATGATTGCGCAGAATAATTTTGTCTTTTATTATAATTTTTATTAACTTGCGAAGTAGAAGATTTATTATAATTTGAAGAGTTAGTTTGAAAAGACCCTGCGTTACGAAGCGTGTATATTCGGTTTTGTTCCTTCACAAAGGTAATCAATGACTCAAATGTCGGTATATTTTCATGGCGTTTTGCTTGTTCAAAAAGTGTTACAGTTTCTTTATCCAATTTGGATAACGCGATATGTGTAAACGTAAAGTCAGCTAGATCATCTAATTGAAGTTGTTTCAATGCGGAAAATGCGGAATAGAATTTTTCTAAGAACGTGTCTAATGCGTTTTGCGAGGGAGTTTGACTACCCCTGAAATTTAAAATTTGTTCTAGGTATAACGTGGCGAGAGTACGTTTATCTTGATACTTATTTTTTAGCGATTTCCAGAGAATCTCATAATTAGCTGCAATAGGCGGGACACCTGCACATACCAATGAAGCCTTACCAGTAAGTTTTCCGACAAGGTATTGTACCTTTTCCGCGTTTGACAGATGCGGATTCTTATGAATTAGCGAATTAAAATTTTCGTAAAATAAAACCCATTGGTTTGGATTACCATCGAAACTTTTCAATTCTAATGCCGGAAGCTTGCTATTTATTTTTTCGTAATTATTTATTAGCGGTTTTTGATTTTCTAATTTTGTAAGCCCTACTTGTATCGCTTTTATCTGACAATATAACTCGTCGAACGCGCAGAGATCTTTGAAATCGGGTTCATATGTAGAATCACAGCTTAGTATCGTTATATTTAACTGGTCCGTTACTTCAGTGTATTCTCTTCTAGTATTTTCCAATGACTGTATGCGTATGAGAAATAGATCTCGTTTTATTTCTTCATCTACTTGTTTACTTAAGTCATATAAGGACTGCAACATTGAAAATAAACTTTGTTTTTTAGCTTGTAAAATCCGTATCTTGTTTTTTATTTCACTATCTTTGTTTCGCGTAGCCATTTTGAAAATTCACTGAAGAAATGTGTTGATTGTAATTATTTTTAAAAACTGTAGAATTAATCGAAATTTAAATAAATTAAAATATTATTTTTATAATATGAAAAGTTGCAATTAGTTGTAACAACCCTGCTTTAGTTTTGAAAAATCTTAAATCTTGATAATTTTTATTAATAATACGCGTTTCTAATAGAAATAAACAACAATTACTTCGACGTTTGATTTTAAACGTGCTTCGGGTTCGGGTTTTTCCGTCAACCGAGCGGAAATTACCGAGCGTGGTGTGCCTTCGGCAATGTTCGGCGCTCTCCGTGTTTCCGAGCGTGTAATTTGTGTACAATTTTAAGTTTTCAAACGAGTTTGTAGGTAGTATATTTATTTATTATTCACGCAGTTAAATATATGACGAACGGGAATATATTTTTTAATATAATAGTAACTACGCCAAGTGATTTTATAAGCGTTATAAGATAAATAAGTGTTTTTAACGAAATGTTTTGAATTGAACAAAGTCGGCGTATGCGGTTGTTTTTTGAGGCGATCACGATAGATATAAGCGGAATCTAGGAAGCGGGTATATCCGGTGGAAGGACCATATGGATGGGAGATATTGTGATGGGTAATTGGGAACAAGGCAAGCACTCACCTTTCTTCCTTCGATTTTGCGTTTCTCCTCTTGCCTCTTCTATATCTCCAAACTTCTAGCGGCGAGGTGTTTCACGTTAATTTCAATGTAAAACACTCGCGTCAAGAATTAAATCTTTGATTCAATTTGCGGTAGTTCACAGCGGAAAATTATGCGGTCACTTTTCTATTCCGATATTTTTTCTATTGCGATTGCAGCTGTTTTTCCGTATTGTGGCGGCTTCGATTTTCAAAAGTGGAGCGGCTCTAGTACTTGCTTGGTTTCGGGAATGGGTAGGGACTGGGAGAGAGGGAATACCTGTTTCCTAGTTCACAAATTAATTTATGGCGCTAACATAAGTTCTTACTCGCCCGGTTGTTTCAAGTTGGATCACAGTAAGCGTAGAGTTTTAACTCGAGTTTTTAGTACTTTTTTCCAAAAACGGGTTGTTTCGACTCGGATTGAGGCGGCACATTCACTGCAAATGCATATTTCGAAGTTTTTTTTTACGAAAATGTTTGTTTTTATTATTAATTTATATCAGAATGTATATGATAGATTGCATTTTTTTAAGTCGATAACTTAGATAGAACCTTTGTTCTTATATAAAAGTAATAAACTGAACATTAATTACAATCATCATCATCAAAGTTTGCATTTTTTTTTCAATATTTCTGACTTATTTTTTGTAAAACGTTGGACTATCAGTACAGTAACTCAGATCGATTACGAAAAATTCATTAATTTCAATGCAAGTTAAATAAAATGATAGAAACCCCGAAAATATTCCAATTGGAATGTTTTCCAATTGGAATTCGAAGTTTTTTTTACTTCTATTAAACTCGATTCAATATGGCGTCGTTAGTTACAAATTTGTCCATTCTCCAGATAAGTTCGACGGACTAAAAAGTGGTGTAAACCATAAATAGAATGTATCAAATTGCAAAATTTATGATGAAAATTTCGAACATTAAAGTCTAATAACTTTTTAAATACTTAAAACTATCAAGTCGCTTCCCCGCGGGGATTCTTTCATTCGCTCAACATGCCTAAACCACCTGAGCGCCCATCACTTGTTAACATTCATAATAAGCTCACATTCGTTGCATACATCATATATTTTTTTATTTGTCATTAACACTGCATCATACACGTAAAGTAAACAGCATAAATCAATTCGCTAATTTCTGCTCTTCTATTAATGCAGTCCTGTTCTTATGTTTTTCACAACCGTTCACAATCTTCAGGTTTAAGTTTTCTAGGATATTGTGCCGTGTTTCTATAACCTTTCTGGCCGACGTTTCGGATCCCATTGCAGAGTCCGTCATCAGGGTTGATGTGTTGATATAACACGTTTTCATGTTCAGTCTTATGTTATTAATGTCGTAGAAACACGGCGTAATGTCCCCGAAAATTCCAATTCTTTTACACAATTATCCATATACAAGTTAATTGAGTCATTACTCAAGCCTGTTTGACACCTTTTGTAATTTCTCATATTCATTTCTTAATAACTTCCCCTTATAACTTAATCCTAAACCTTTTGCACTTCTACAAAGGAACAGAAAAGTTTATATTTCTCTAACCGTATAGTACAATTAACAAACAATGTTTACATTGCAGGTCACTGGTCAGCACAAGAATTTTTTTCGGAAAATACAACTGTGTCTTCACCTGCCCCAGAAAAGCAGTCAAGATTTGAGACAGTTTCCAGCACTAAAAAAATTTCAAGAAGGTGCACGTTTGCCCCCGGCAGCAAGAAGGTGTTTTCATGTTCCCAGTGCCCGTACTCAAACAAGCGGAAAGCTTCTTTAAAAGTTCACGAGCTCTCACATACTTCAACGAAATTATTTTCATGTTCACAGTGCAATTATTCAGGCAATTGGAAATCAACCTTTAGAAAACATTTACTTACGCACACTGGGGAAAAACTGTTTTCATGTTCGCAGTGCAATTATTCAAGCAATTGGAAATCAAACTTAAGAATACATTTACTTACGCACACTGGGGAAAAACTATTTTTATGTTCACAGTGCAATTATTCGTGTAATCAGAAATCAAATTTACAAAGACATTTAGTTAATCACACTAGAGAAAAACTATTTTCGTGTTCACAGTGCAATTATTCAGGCAATTGGAAATCAACCTTTAGAAAACATTTACTTACGCACACTGGGGAAAAACTGTTTTCATGTTCACAGTGCAATTATTCAAGCAATTGGAAATCAAACTTAAGAATACATTTACTTACGCATACTGCGGAAAAACTATTTTCATGTTCACAGTGCAATTATTCGTGTCATCAGAAATCAAATTTACAAAGACATTTGCTTAATCACACTAGAGAAAAACTATTTTCATGTTCACAATGCAATTATTCGTATTATACTAAATCACTTTTACAAAGACATTTGCTTAGTCACACTAGAGAAAAACTATTTTCATGTTCACAGTGCAATTATTCAAGCAATCGGAAATCAAACTTAAGATTACATTTACTTACGCACACTGGGGAAAAACTATTTTCATGTTCACAGTGCAATTATTCGTGCAATCAGAAATCAAGTTTACAAAGACATTTGCTTAGTCACACTGGAGAAAAACTATTTTCATGTTCACAGTGCAATTATTCGTGCAATCAGAAATCAAGTTTACAAAGACATTTGCTTAGTCACACTGGAGAAAAACTATTTTCATGTTCACAGTGCAATTATTCGTGCAATCAGAAATCAAGTTTACAAAGACATTTGCTTAGTCACACTGGAGAAAAACTATTTTCATGTTCGCAGTGCAATTATTCGTATACTCAGAAATCACATTTACAAAGACATTTGCTTACGCACACTAGCGAAAAACTGTTTTCATGTTCACAGTGCAATTATTCAAGCAATTGGAAATCAAACTTAAGAATACATTTACTTACGCACACTAGCGAAAAACTATTTTCATGTTCACAATGCAATTATTCGTGTAATCGAAAATCAGATTTAAAAAGACATTTGCTTAGGCACTCTGGGGAAAAACTATTTTCATGTTCACAATGCAGTTTTTCGTGTAATCAGAAATCAAGTTTACAAAGACATATGCTTAGGCACACTAGCGAAAAACGATTTTCATGTTCACAATGCAATTATTGTTGTCATCAGAAATCAAATTTACAAATACATTTGCTTAGGCACACTGGGGAAAAACTGTTTTCATGTTCACATTGCAGTTATTTGTGTAATACTACATCACATTTACAAAGACATTTGCTTAGTCACACTGGAGCAAAACTATTTTCATGTTCACAGTGCAATTATTCGTGTAATCAAAAATCAAATTTACAAATACATTTACTTAGGCACACTGGGGAAAAACTATTTTCATGTTCACAATGCAGTTTTTCGTGTAATCAGAAATCAAGTTTACAAAGACATATGCTTAGGCACACTAGCGAAAAACGATTTTCATGTTCACAATGCAATTATTCTTGTCATCAGAAATCAAATTTACAAATACATTTGCTTAGGCACACTGGAGAAAAATTATTTTCATGTTCAGAGTGCAATTATTCGTGTAATCAGAAATCAAATTTACAAATACATTTGCTTAGTCACACCGGAGAAAAACTATTTTCTTGTTCACGGTGCAATTTTTCGTCTGATGGGAAATCATCTTTAACTAGACATGTGCTTGCGCACACTGAAAAATAACTTTTTTCATGTTTATCATGCAGTTCTTTTACACTCTCAAAACACATTTGATAGTTCATGTTATCTCACACGCTGGAGAAAAACTTTTTTCTTTCTTGTAATGCACTTCTATGGATTTATAATAAAAGATTTCGCTTGGGAGACTGACTACGTGTGCATGCTGAAAAGAAATGTTTTAGGTTCACAGTGAATTCTTTCTCTAATAATATATCTTCGGTCCTCAATATATTTGTAAAATTACATGTGATTACGACAGTGAAATATTTTAGGTACATAGTGCAAACATAAATACGATATAAAATTTATGATAATTTTATATCGTATTTATGTTTTATTTTTAATAATTTAGTAGAACATGATTTAAATAATTGCACAAATTTAATGGTAAAAATTTAAATCAACTTCCTACGTTTCACTGTGTACCTGGACTGAAATAATATATTATGAAACCGATTTGTATGTGTTGTAAATATATAATATAAATTATATTAGCTCTTACAATAGACCACTCATTCTAACGTATTTGTAAAATATAAAATGTAATAAATAAAATATTATATTTATGGCGAAATAAAATATTTACATACATACTGTGTCGAATAGTTTTATTACATCTCGTTATTCGTTATCCAGATTTCGCCCTGTATGTGCAAGGGTTCAGTATTCATTCCTGCAATTGTTGGCCACCCTCCAGTTAATTTTGCCATTGAATTGAAAGCCATGGGGGTAGAAACATTGCATCTTCTGCGTCCGCCCTCACAAACGATACCGCGCTATCCATTAATACATACTTATTTTTATAACTATATGGACTGATGAAATGTTTTTTTTTTCAATAATATTACAGAGCAAACTATTATCTTTAATGAAGAAAAATAATTTTAAAATCGGTCAGTTATTTTTCTCACAATTTATGTTTTAAAAGATACTGATTTAAAAAAATATTTTCTTTTTGGATGGTTTTTTCAACCCCTTTTACGTAGTTGACAATTTTTAAACTTTCATAAATTAAAATAATAGATATTCTTTTAAAAATAATATTTAAAAAAACATAAACTCATTCAAAATTCTTCATTTCAACTATACATGTAATCAAAACAGCGTAAAAATCCGACAGACTCAGACTGCCCCAGGTAGCCGGGCTGAACGGACGCTTCTGCACGCCGCGCATAACAATCGTTTCTTAGTATTAAACCTGCACTACACTACTCGCGAAGTTGTTTTGACAAAGTAATTGACCGAAGTCCGAAGTATGTGACTACACACTCGTGCAATTTCGCGAGGAACTCAGTTGCCCGATAGAATAGAACTTCGGGACGCTTTGAGTCCTTTGACTCGGGCGCAAAAACCGACAACTATATACATTATTTTGATCTTTTATTTAATTCATTCATGTGCTTATTATGAAGTTTATACTCACTGAAGTTAGACGCGTTGCACCCGCGATAATTCAGCGTGGCACCCGCGATTGCTTTAAAAGTGAATAATTCATTGTTTATTTTTGTTTTCTATAACTTTTTTAATTACTTCGGTTGCTTGATTTATCTTTTTTCAAAATATGAAGGTATATTATAATAAATGTTCTAAGGTATATTATAAAAATCTGAAAAGATGGGGCCGATTTTGTTGCACCCGCGATAACACTTTAAATCTTCCTCATGACTATATATATATATATACATATATAATTTCATGAAATTTTTATTTTATTAGTAAAAAGCATTAAATGCGTCTAAATGTTGCACCCGCGATAAGGGAATCGCCCATATGATACACTTAAAAATGTGTTTTCGTTTAAAATCGGTCTTTATTAAAAGAGACATTTATGGGGTCTTTTGGTCCCCCACTTCGGAGCATGAGAGATTTTTTGAGTTTAGTACAGGAAAGGTTAAATGCGTCGTTTGCTGATTATAAATTTTTAACTATGAATTTTTTTAGGGGATAAGGTAAATTATTTTCAAACTGATCTAATTTGCACAATTTTTTTTTATATACTACATCATGGATATTTCATCATTTAACAATAAATAAAATAATTAACCTTTAATTTCACTCAAACCCTGGTGAAATGATTATCCTCTACCACCACAAAATATGGTACTTAAAATTTATCAATTATAAATTTATCTACAATTTAATCAGTTTTATGTTTAAATTCTCCTGTTGATTTCCAAATTACACGAGAATTATCTATTTTTGTTGGTTTATTATTATAATTAATTCCTATAGGCCGGCAAACCGGCCTAAACAATACATATATCCCACGGGCCAGTTTGACGGCCTCCACATCTACCGTCATTACTCTTTAGGCCGCTATAGCAGGACAAGGAAAAAATAGTGGGTCAATGATTTGTCTCATGTTACGACTAGCGAGTGAGTGAGTCAGGGTAAGTGAGGGGCAGCAGAGGGAGCAGGAGGGGCGATGGAGGATTGTGTGAATAAACTTGTTTGTGTCTGTGTTTTCTTATCTCATCTGCTAACTTTACGCATTCAATTTTACATATATTCAGATAAGTTTGTGGGTGCTTTTAGTTTGTAAGGTATACAAACTTACTTATTCTTGAAATATTGCGCTTTGCATTTTTTGTATAAAATATTTTATAGAAAAATAACATAATAATAACGTATTATTTATTTATCATGCTGAAGCGCAATACATTACCGAAACAATCTACTACAATGGAAGATAAAAGGTACACAGACAGAAATAATTAAAAAATCCTATTTTTATTGCAATTCCTTTATACTGTCAAATATTTTTTTTGGTCGAAACTTATTCAGGAACTCGGGGTCAGAGCGCCGGTAACATAGTTGTATCAGGGTTCAAAGGGTTAAAGGCATTTTGCTAAGAAAGGTATTCTGATTTACTCGGCTTCCACATATCCAATCTCTTCTAAATAAGTGAGGGCAGCTTTCAAGGCTTCGTGATACAGTGGATTAGTGAACAACTGGGCCGCACTCTGTTCCGAATCCATGATCTTCTCCGTGGAAATAGTCTTGCTGTTTTCTTTGTCTAGCTTCACGAGCGGCAACACAACACACGGTGTCATTATGGCTGGAAATAAACAAGAAATACTGGAATATCATTCATTGATAAAAATATTTTGTAATAGAATGTATGAATTACTAATTAGAAAAGTACTATGTAATGGATAGTTAGTTTGCATCCGTCCTGATGAAGATACAGTGGTGTTGAAACCGGTAGACGTAGAATTACTAGCTATGTGGTTAATACAAAGTTGTTTAATTAAAATTAATAATTACTTCCAACCACAAAGTTAACGCTGTAAACATCTAAAATATAGAATAGTACTAATATTATTTTAAAAATTAATAAAAATCCCATCTACTAATTTCTTCATTCAAAGTGTACAAATACAGTAAAACCCCGCAGTTCGAACGCCAATAATTTGAAATTCGCCATAATTTGACATTTTTCAACGCGGCAAGTTCCGAAATATTATTTTCACGGTAGATTAACCCCGATAATTAGAAAACCTCAGTAATTCGTAATTAACTTGTTCGTTGGCACATAATTCAAAATATTTTTGATATTTGACGAAATTGAAAAAAATATTTCGATTTTTTTCGTAAGTGAGAGAGAATGTCAGATACTTTAGTTATAGAAATGCCCCGACCTCGTAATAGCATAATAAATACTGCTTTTTTGAAATGATTTTTTAAAATATGCATAGATATGAGATTCCTTTAGTGTCAAATTTTTTCCCGACTTGATTCACTAATACCCATAATGATCCTATATGTGCTACGGCAACTTTTAATAGACTAAAATCTTCCTGGAAAAATGCAGATCATAAAGTATAAACCGTCCATTCAGTGGTTCTTGAGATTAGCGCGGTCATACAGACAGAGGAACAGACGCTCGCTGGGGACTTTATTTTATACTATGTATTGATTTATTTTATAGGTGGAATACGAAGTAGGTACAAAGAGGCAATGTAAACACTCACTGCCTTCGATGCTGCTACACGAATATTTTGGAGTGTAAAAACAGCAGTGCGAGGAGCAACGGCAATGGCTGAGTATATCGGCCACATAAAATATATGAATATAAGTTTCTGAGATATCTCAGGCATTATCCTTGGCTCTACCCAACCGAGTTTCTCCGGGGTACGCTTGGCTACAATAGTTTAGAGACTAGAAGGAATGTGTATTTTTATCCATTGTTTGATTGATAATCCTGAAATTGTGCAGAGTACATATTAGTTTGTTCCTAATAATTACTTGACTTTGACTTTATCTCATGTCAATCAGAGTACCGGGTCACCAGAGGACCCCTTGCTCTTTGATCCTGTTGTATTGTGAAGGGCTGTCTTTACTTCACGTGTGAATAATTAAAAATAAAATAGGGGAGGGGTGTTACTGGAGGCTCTGGGGGAGAGCCGCCCAGGAGGACCGTTTTAGATCTCCTGATGTTCTTGGAGTGGTCTCGTCATAGCGCGACAGAGTGTTTGTTGTGGGGACCTAATAATTACTTAAGACAGCGTCTACATAGATTGTTTTATATTTTAATATACAGAACCTCTATGCCGATACTTATACCTGTTAGAAGAGCTACCGCTATGCTGAACAATTTCCCTTTAGATATTAATCTCTTCCGTATCTCTCAAGGTATTTTCAGAAGCAGGGTTCTACATTATATAAATGTTAGTTTGTCATGTAGGTGTATGTTATTTATTAAATAAATTAAATTGAATCTAACCTATATCCTTTGATTCAAGCAGCTTCTTAGTCAACTCCTCATAGGTCGGTATAAACCCTTTATAATTCCACTTCACCAGATGCCTTGCAAGGGTTTCGTGGTATTTCTTCAGC
This sequence comes from Agrypnia vestita, assembly GCA_016648135.1. Classification (NCBI taxonomy): domain Eukaryota; kingdom Metazoa; phylum Arthropoda; class Insecta; order Trichoptera; family Phryganeidae; genus Agrypnia; species Agrypnia vestita. Next base: position 99,665 of record JADDOH010007770.1, on the reverse strand, counting down.
AAGACTTCCCTGAACTGGGCTCTAGTTTCATCCTTTGGGCTGGTGAAAAAGAAATAGTTGAGATCTAAACCAGGATTTCCAAACATTGTCAATTGAAAATCCACCTTAAATACAGAGAGAAACAAAATTAAAAGTTTTGTGAGTAACCAGCTGTAACCCTTTAGAAATGACGTACTTTTGCATGGCGGTTCCTAAATAATAATTATCCAAAATTTGGGTAAGATCTGTCTAACAGTGTAGATTTGTATAGAAAATGTATCGTGGGGTAAAGGGGGAAAGGAAAATTTTCTCTATGTTAAAAAAATAATTTTAAAACAGTTTATAGAAAATGTGTTGTCGGGTGATGGTGGTATAAAGGGGAAGGGGAATTTAGTCTACGCTAAAAAAAAAATTAAGTTAACAGACGTTATGGGCAAACAGACAGACAACAAAATTATTCTTATTGGGATATCGGAACTTATATGCCTGGCTACCAGCAGTGTGCAGTCAGTATTTTGAAATAATCTATACCTAACCAGATAGCAGTTGTGAAGCGTCAGAGAAAGTGATGTTATTCATTGGTATTTTCTCCGAATTAAATATTTCTGGGGATATTTGCCGAGGAGAGACATTTTTATTTTTGACTTGTTTGATCAACTCGTATCGAAATGACGCAAGACTGGGGAAGATGAAAGTTGCTTTGACGTGTTAAGGTAAAATGACAGAGCAATGGTGTAACAATAATAAAACAATGTGTTATATAAAAGAAAAGAAACCAGGATTGCTAAGATACCACAAAGAAATAAAACTTACAAATCTAATGTCAATTGGTTTCCCTTGAGAGTCGTACTTGAACAACATATTCGTCAGCCAAAAGTCGCCATGGTTCAAAACATTAAAGTCGTCTTTGTCTTCTGGAATCTTCCGCAACAATTCTACAATCTGTTTGACCATGACTTCCACATAAGCTTCGTACGATTTCACATACTTCTGACATTCTGGTATTTTCTTCATCAGTGAGATGGCATGCTTGACGCTGTTGGTATAAAATCTGGAGATTGAATCTGGCACACCTTCAAAGAAATTTCCCTTGTTGAAATTTTCACGGAATTTGGGATCCTGAAATTTATATTTGTCTATTTATATTCTCGGTTACTGTATAATTCAGCAGTAAGGAAAACAGAGCTCAACAAAAAGATTAAACTGGCGATTTTTAAGACAGTATAGGACAATATTATTTGCATACAACATATACAAATACATAATATTTGCAAACAATTTTTTTTTTTTACAATAAAGATAGTGACAGTTTTTACAATGGTATTTCTCTTCTGCATTAGTAACATAACTCGTGAGTAGGAGAGGAGTATCATTATATTTTAAATATATTAAATAGTAAGTAGTACAAACTATGTACCTATATATAAGAAGAAAGAAGAAAAATAACTAATATGCAATAATCATGATGCAATTATGTGAGACAACCGTAAAGTAAACTAATAATAAGCAAAAAATTTAAAAATTAATATAGTAAAGAGAAAAATAATGTAAAATTCTAAGCAGAGATAATAACAGTATGCAGTATAAATAATTTTAAATTTAAAACTATCTATTATTAAAGAAATATTCTAATGAATTATATAATAAAATGAATACACAATTAAGTAAAAAGTAAGTAGATTACATTTATAATAAAATAAAAATTTAATTAACTCATGGTATTTTTACTGACTTTCTTTTAACTCGTGGCGTCTGCTTGCTTGTTTTCTTGACGAAAAAACTTTGGATCGATTTTTTAACCCTTTTCTCGTGATCCAATCGAGCTGAAACTTTGCAAGCAAACTCGTGGTGACGATCAAGAAGATCTATCAAATTTTCGTTAAAAAAAAATAATTATAGTATAATTTTGGATTTTTAGAAAATTTAATTGATTTTTTAAAATTGGAAACCATACAAATGTTTGACTACCAACCATACTACCAACAGCGGCCTGACGACGTCACGGAATATTTACAATTTGAATTACTCCATCCGTATATGTAATAGGTACTTCACTACGAATTTCGAAAATTTGTGACAATTGGTTCACAGATGACAGCAAAATTCACAAATGTATCAAAATCTTGATTAAATTGACTGACAAATGTTTTTAGAATTTAATCTTTAAAGCATGAAGTGTCATATCAAAGCTCAAAACATCTGACATTTTAGAAATATATTAAATTCCTGTAAGTTTAGTGTTATGTTATATGTTTTAATTCGTCTTTAATTGTTGTTATATTTTACAAAGAAAGGGAGTATAATAAAAACTTGTTTTTTATGGGTTAGTTTTTATTTAATATTTTTCTTAAAGGCCTCATAATTTTTTTCATCAGGTAATTCCTGATGAAAAAATCATCTTAACAGGTAATTTGTTAAACCATTTCACACCTCTAAATGTATAATGATGCTGATCAGTTGTGGTATGTATTACAGGGATATGCAATTTACCAAGTATTATATTTCTGCTACTTGATACTATTTGGCGATCAACTTTGGATTCTAGCAGAGATTCATCGGTTGAGAATCCGGCTGCAGAGATATGATACCTAAGCAGATTTGCAAGGGACGTTAAGATATCGAATCAGGAATTACATCATCCGAGAGAATCTTGAGATGAATCCGTTGCTGCTCCAAATAGAAAAATCTCAGCTAAGTTGGCTTCAATATATCTTCTGCACGGTAAACCTAAACAGATTTTCTCAGCAACGCCAAATGGAAGAAAGCCTCTAGAATACCCAGGAGAACATAAAAAAGGCTAATGAAGATACCTTTCGAAGAAAGATAGAGCTTCTGACAGCCCCAAACAATTGAAACAATACAGGAACAGAGAGTGGTGGGAGGGTGCTGCTTGAGTGTTCAAAACGATGAAGAAGAAGAAATTTAAATTTTCGACAAATAATTAGTCAGGCTAAAAATTAAAGTAAAACTTATTTATAAAAAATAAAATCGTATTTTCTAAGCGCATAATTGGTGATCCACTGCTGGACAAAGACTCCCAATGCAACTCTGCCATTCGATTCGTGCCGTGTTACTCCCACTGCTTCCATAATCTCGTATTCACAAACAGAAAGACATTGTGGTTTTATATGTTTATCAGAAGATGGAAAATTACCATCAAATTTTGACATTCATTAACACTTTTAATAGTCAAAGCACTCGCCTTATTGCCAAATATATGTTTTGTAAATCCATGTTGTAAAGGACGTAGGGAGAGAAGTCGATCTGCAGTAAGATGGATAGATCATGTATGAGAGATGAGAGAAGCCTCGATACTCGTCGCTCTAAACGAGGCCCACAATTGTGAAAAAGAAAGGACCAAGATGCTTAGTCATAAGCCCATTGAATAAGATAAAGAAGCTTTCTGCCTTTCATTTATACATATACACAATAAATAAATAGATAAATGTACAAACCTTTCTGTTCAAAACCATGGAGGCAGCGTGCATTGAAGCCAGCCTCGTGAGAGCCATCTCACAGTGCTCCCTGTCCAGCCCGCCCCGCCTGCTCGGGACCTTGAAGCCCTGGCTCCCCAGGTCCTCCATCACCAGCAAGTCCTGCGGCTCATTCGTCCAGTGTAATAGCCTACAATATAAGTATGAAGTCTCCGTACAATAAAACAGTGTGACAAAGTGATGCCATCAACATTGTGTGACCTGGGTGTTTTAAGAAAAATACAAGATACTAAATATTTTAAGATCACACAGCTTGCCCCTCGTGAAAAATATTTACATTCCTTGACTAGGCACTACTCTAGACCCGTGTCATAAGTATATTTCTCTTTTCTATGGCAATAAGTATTACAATCAGTGTTGCCAACGTAGGCGATTTTTCTCCATTTAGGCTACTCAGAACAAGATCGGCGACGAAAAAATCTAAAAGGCGACTGGTCGCCTATTAGGCTACTTCAGAGACAAGTTATTTAAATCAGCCGAATCGCAAATAATTATGAAAAAAAATACAATATGATGCCTATCTTTCATTACTTTTGAGTGATGCTGTCGTTGAAAAAATTTTCAGCGTAATGGGGACGATTAAAACAAAATTAAGGAATCGCATGCAACTACCCATGCTGATCGCCATTCTTAGAATTCATACCCATATGAATGTACGAGGTATGTGTTGCAACAACTTTCATCCAAGCAATCACATGGTTAGTTTACATGCTGGTAGAAAAATGTACGTCTCAGGTGGATCTTGCGCCATTACTAGCACAGCAACTATACCTAATACTGCTGACGACGGTGAAAATCTTGTTGATGCCTTATTATTGCTAGCAGAAAACGAATCGGAATAATCTTAATCTTTATTATTTGAACGTTATATTCTTTCTTTGTAATAATCTTAATTTCTGTTTATTTATTTTTTAATCTTGTTTTTTAAATTGCTACCTATTTACTTACTTTACTTTCTTTTAAGATACATTATGGTGTTTTATATTCGGCTTAGGCCTATTTATCAATACATACATTATAAATATGTTATAAATAAATTGATAAAAATTAAATTTTATTTTATTCATATTGATATTTTGGCCTTTGGGCTACTTTAGGCTACTGCAACTGAAATTCGGCTACTTTATGTATGAGAAATGGCGATATTAGGCCAAGCGCTGTTGGCAACACTGATTACAATGGAGGATTATATCTGGGTGACATTACAAACATAGAATAGGAAATATAAAATTGCAAAGTCTAAGATGCAAGATGCAATGCTTTCAAGATGTTTATAAGTTTCTTGGAAACAATATAACAACAATATGAAGTAGTCCTAACATAATATTCCTACAATTTTGTGGTACACTACAGTGGTACCTTGGTATACATTCTTAATCCATTGATATGATCATATACCATAGATCCCTGGACTTTTCCCATAAGAAATGAAGAGAAAATATTATTAATCCGTTCCCCTGAAAAAAAAGCCTATTATATAATCATATTGTTATTGGCATATCATATACATTGATGGAGTTGTATAAAATACAAAATTAATTATATAAAATAAATTAAAATACAGCAAACTTTCAAATTCTCTTTTCTGTCTCTGCTATTTGGACTAGTTGAAGATCATCCGGATTGACGTTTAGGTATGTACTAAAAATCTGTCCAACTTTGCTACTGCCTTCTCAAGATGCTTCGGATATGTGACATTGTCTGGTCTTTCCAGATTAAATCTTTCCAAACTAAATCCAGAGCGGACGTATACCAAAGCACCACTGTACTGTGAAAAATACTTAAATCGAATCCCCAACCTTTCCATCACCAGATGAACCACTTTCACTGTCAGACCAAGATCGTCTGAGAATGTCGCAGTGTCCAGATTCAGGCCATCGCCGCTTCACATACCGAGGGGTTAAATTTTTTAATGCCCTTTAATGACTAAAATCAAAATTAAAAACCTACTTGAGAAAACCAACAGCAGTAAGACTCTAAAGTTCTATATAAGTGTTTGTGAGTGCTTGTATTTTTAATAATAGTATTCCTGTATAAGGTGATTCAATGCAGATTGCAGTTTTGTGTGTGATACTATTCTGCAATAAGTGATTCAATATCACATTGACAATGCCCCATAATTTAACACAAGAAATTGTATCTCATTTAAATTGGGTGCTTGTTAATTCATTGTAATTTGTTATATGTCTTAATATATATGAAATAAAACCTTGTTTTATAAGAATAAAAATTGTTAGACAAGAAATATAAATTGAATTACTTATATATAACATATGCTCCCTCAATTTTACACATAATGTTATGGTCTCCTCTCTCCACGTAAATGCAATTAAAAAATATTACCGTGGCATTATTTGAATGCTCGAGTCTGGAGAATTGATCACGTCCATGATGGCGGGCAAAGTCTCCGTGTACATAGTGATCTCCTTCACAAAAACATTAAGCAGCTTTAAAAGTGGTCCGGGAATTGTATCTGTAGCGTGCAAACATTTTACGATATATGTTTTTTCCATTTCTTTAGCCTCGTTACTGATTGAAAATATTACGGTCACTCTGTAAAGTTGACTGGAATAATTTTCTCCCGTAGCAACAGCGGCTTCACTTGAAAACTTTTTTATTAATATTTCTTTACTAGTATTGAAGTCATTATTGATAATTTTTTTCAAAAAATCATCATTCAACCAGGGGAGTTCTTGGATTTGTTGACTGACTGACATTTTTAATAAATTTTTTCAACAGATTTTTTATGCATCAGAGAATGACCTAGAATGAGAAAATCATCTATTAATATATAATAAACAAACTCAATTTACAAATCCAAGGTTACATACCAAGTATGGACAAAGGAGCTATAACTATTTTGGACCCAAATTACTTAATTGCGTGCTTGATGAATTAAAACAATCCGGGCTAACCACAATTTACAACCCTAACATAAAATACAAAATAAAACAGTGGATCTGAAACAAGGGGAGAGATAAAATAGGCACACTTACTCCAATGCACTAACACACACTATAACCTCATATACCTATATGATATATTTTTTATTATATTACTTTAATAAACAGTACTTCATAAAATACAAACAATTATTTTACTATATATCTACATACTGTGTTTTGTATCTACATACCATTGTAAACTATATCTGTGTCAACATAGATATTTCTAGTGAGACAGGCACAGTCCGACCAAAATTTTATATTTAAATTAAATAGAAATAAACAAATAAATAAAGTATTTTTAAAACATAGTTGATGTGAGGCTAAAATACAAAAACGAATGGCTTCTGGGAAATCTGTGGATGTCTTGTTATCGCATATGTATACATATACCACAGGTGTATCTGGAGGACTCATTGTTCATGGATTGTGGATAGGGTAAGCAGTTGCCAACATTTTAGATTGGACCTATCCTCCCTGGCCTCCCACCTTCTCTGAGGGCGTTGTATCCGAAAAAATATATATGGATTCCCAATGATTTTTGACAAATCCAACTTAAAGTTGATGATTAAGGCTTACCTAAGAGAGTTGTTAAAGAGTATGCCAATTTTTTTGCTAATAATTTATTGTAGAACTTCCTACTGAACTGTCACAGATAACAAAACAATTGAAATGTTTTATATGTATGGACCGTGAAAGATAAATGAGATGCTCAGGATACCAGGGGACTAAGTACAGTTGCCGGCAAACTTCATGAAATTCTTTGGCTAAGTGGGGGAATGCGCAGAAGACGAAATTTGGGTCTCGTTGGTAGAAAGGTAGATGCGCAAACGTCCCCCCACTACGCCGCAGAATTTCAAGATGTTTGCCGGCTACTGTAAATCTCTATTAAATTTTAGGCATATTTAACAATTCATTCATGTAAAAAAATATATATATTTGATGTTCAAACATTTCGAGTATACCTACATATAACATGTAACATTTTGTATTTGACAATCTTTTGAACAGTGCAACTTATGCAATGACAGTGAAAATAAATGTCTACTAATCCTAATACTCTTTGGAATGGATCTCTTGATTGATAAAAGTGAACTTAGCCATTGGCTGAGTATACATGAGGAAAAATTGTTTCAGTGCTTATATATCAGAATGACTTGAAAGCGTATATCTTTCAGGCCCGCATTCAGAGTCAATACTTTTATGATTTAAAGGTTAAGGTACGCCTCAAAAGTGTTATTTTGTACTGAAAATAATGCTTTTAAGGCGTACCTTATCCTTTAAATCACTAAGTATTAACTCTGACTTTTAACCTTAGTGTCAATTTTTTTATTTATTTGTTTATATTTTTTACTACTTTGTTTCTACTTTACTATCATATGTTTACCTGGTCTCTGATTTATTTAATTTGTTGTATGTTTTTAAACTGTTTATTTTATTTGTTTATTTACTGTGCATTTTATTTGTTTCTATTTCACTATTTTATGTATATCTGGCTTCTAATTTAGTTTATTTTTCATGTTTTTTATTCTTTTTCTTTTACACTGTTTTTATTACTTACATTTGTTGTACCTACTGTTTCTTTTATACTTTTTAATATGTTTTCTTTGGTGATGTTTTTATTACTATTTATGGTATACCTCTTTCCATTTATGAAAGAAAATCGAATTAGTATGTGTAAGGCCCGGTTGTTTCAAGTTCGATCAAAGTAAGCGTTCTGTTAAAGCATAGATTTTTACGTTCTCCACCAATCAGACGATCCGTTTTCGTAAAAATCTATGCTTTGATCGACCGCTTACTTTGATCCAACTTGAAACAACCGGCCCTAAGCCATGCATATAACGCACATTGTTTTGTTGTGTTGGTGCGTATACCCATAAACACAAACACAATGAAACAATGTTCGTAGTACCCACGGCTTACACATACTAATTTAATTGTCTTTCTTAAATGGAAAGAGGTCTACTTTACTTTAAAACACAGGAAATACGTATCACAAATCTAGAACAGGCCTGGCCTAATAATAGAAAATAAAGAGTTTTTTTTTGTGAATAGAAAAATTTTGTTGCCATATCTGTTTTTAAATAAAATGAGAGGTATAAAAGCAAAGGCAGCAGTAAACTGTTACTGTTTTCGAAACGTTTTAAATACAGTAACTGAGAATTACAAATTTAGAATGTACTTGAGATTTTATAAAAAATAAGGCAAATTCCCTTCAAAAATTACGATAAAAATAAATGACAATAAAATTACAAATTACAATAAATCCCTTACAAAATCATGTTTCTAAATCACTTAAAAGCAAGGACAGCAATCTTATGAATGATACACTCTTTGAATGATGGTTTCCTTTCAACAATCAAACAACCTGTTTTTGTGTAAATGTATGCTTTATAGGAAAGATTAGAAGAAGAAACCTAGTTGGTACCATCGGCCTCAACACCAGTACTTATCATACAGCCTCGTTTAATGGTATCGTAAACTGTATTGTAAGTGCAAATAACCACATTATGTTAATATGTTAGAGTTATTGTTTTTTTTCATTGATAGGATGTAAAGAGTAAACATTTAGCAGATCTCTTAAAATAATAAATTAGCCAATTAAATTTTCAGTTCCAAATGCAGTAAAATTTAATTGTCAATAAAAAATGACTTGTGGCTGTAACCCGTAGTGTCCTGAGGACTTTGTGTCAGAAATCTATCAAGATATTAATAACATCCTAATTTCGACTTTAACATAATGACTGTAAGATCTACACTTGCTTGTACATGGAGATTGCACAAGATTGCGCAATATTGATAGTGAGATTACACAAGATTGTGCAATATTGATAGTGAACATGCAATAATCATAGCAATGAAAAGTTTTTTCAGGACTTTCTATTGTTCATTTGAAAATTTGAACTATCGATTTTCAGTCGTTCATTTGAACTCTTGATTTTGGATTGTCCATTTGAACTGTAGATTTTCAGTTGTTCATTTGAACTGATTTCATTTGTTGTATTGTAGATATTTCATTTCTAAATAAGTAAATGATCTTCTTTTCAGTCTCGAGCTAATGTGCACCGCGGAAAGCTGTATGTCAGTTACAGCTGCCGGCAAACTTCATGAAATTCTTTGGCTAAGTGGGGGAATGCGCAGAAGACGAAATTTGGGTCTCGTTGGTAGAAAGGTAGATGCGCAAACGTCCCCCCACTACGCCGCAGAATTTCAAGATGTTTGCCGGCTACTGTACGGAGGAGAAGTTCTTTGGATGTACACATGCGGTCGTTCTTTTTTGCAAAAAAATTATAATAAAATAATAGTTTAATAAGTGCCAATAAAAATAATTAATCATCTCCTCGGGAAAATCACCTAATTTCTACCTAAATTTTACTCTCCAGGGTGGTGTTACCTCTTTATTTTGATTTAAATATTGGACAATTCACTTTCACTTTTAATGTAACTGGAAGGATATTAAAAATGTATCCCCTCAATATGTGTGGCGGTTCTAGGCTGTACTAGCCCTGAACTGGACACTATAATGTTCCCAGCCAACCCTGACCTGTCACTAAAGCAGCTTTTCAGTGATGCTTTTTTGCTGAAGTGTATTTTGTGGGTTTGGAGTAAATCACATTTTTGATTGAAATATTGAAGACTTCTTCAAGTTAACTTTAATTACTAATCTCTACACCCTTTTGATCAATATTAGAAATATGTATAAATAAGGTAGAAAAGCTTGAAAACAGATGAGACACAAATCTCACAAAAAGTAGGCATTGTCGGACACTGCCGCAGTTATTTGTGTAACTGTCAATCATGTGTAGTAAAAAATATATTGAATCATTTTATTAATTTGTAAACTTATTTTATTCAATAGAGATTACTAGATTAGTCGTAAGAGAAGTGGAATGCATGTGACTTTGACAGGCAAAAGTCAATGCGAGTTTGCATTGATTTTTGCCTTGTTGCCTTCTATGTTTGTATAATGATTTACATCTCGTATAATCTATTAATTTGTTATATAATCTGTTAATTTATAACATAACTCTTGATTTTATTTTCTATAGTGTTCCTAATTTTCCAATAAATAAAAATATGTATTCAACAATATTCCCAGTTGAATACATATTTTTACATTGTACTTTAATGTCACCCTAAGACTATCTATCACATATTAACAATGAGATTGATAATCTGTATATCAAGAAATAAAATATTATTATTAGTGTCATGTTTAGATAAGTCTCTTGTTTTCCAATAACCTTTATGGAGCGGCAACATGGATTTTGAGAACAAATGCGATAAAGATACTTGAAGCCTTTTTAATACGATGTTAGAGGTGAATGCTTAAGATCTCTTGAACAACATTGCCTTAATTTTACATCAATTAACGATTCGAACATAAATTATCTACAATCTATCTGAGACGCACCCTCCTGTTTTTTGAACCTGCAGAGAGGATGGTAACCCGGATGAATCTGATGATGAAAATGTGGAAGCCCATAAAGGAAGAGAGTGAGGTCACTCACTGGAACTATCAATTCAAATATATTACTGGCTATCTAATTAGAACTGAAAATATTAAGGAAATCGTCAAAAATCTTCAAAATATAACACATAAAAACAGATGTTTTAGAAAAAAAGGAGAATAACTTGCGGTACACTTTTGTCCATAGCCAGAATTTTTTAAAACAGAAATAATGAGAAAAGCTTAAAAACAGATCTGATGCAAATCTCAGAGCACCAAAAAGTGTCACATAAAAAGATGGAAAAGAAGACAAATAGAAAATGTTTATTTATTATTATTAAGGCACAATATTTACACAATACAATAATATTAACAATCCAGCGGTGATTTACTCAGCTTCCATGAATCCAATCTCTTCTAAATACAAGAGAGCCGTTTTCAAGGCTTCGTGAAACAATGGATTACTGAACAACTGATCCCCACTCTTGACCGAATCCATGACCTTCTCCGTGGAAATAGTCTTACTGTTCTCTTTGTCCAGCTTCACGAGTGGCAACATAATGCATGGTGTCATAATGGCTAGAAAAAACAAAAAGTTTTGTTTTTTAAAAACATTTAAGCATCAAATAAATTTTCTTATCACATATGCATAATATCACTACATTGAGGAATCTGTATCAGGCTAAAGTATCATAACCGATGGTCGCACCAGTATCCACATGATATGTGTGTCGACGCCTGTGCATGAGCGAGGGCATGTCAGAATTTCCAATCTGATGGCAATACTCATATTGTCACAAGCAAATATGTATGCAGAGTTTTTAAAATTTGCTCCGTATATCCGGGAATTGCGCTCCTTATAACCGAGAACGATTTTATGGAAATATGCGCAAATCAAAATGAATTCACAGTTTTGCTCATTATAGCCGGGATCTCCTTATAGCCGAGCTTCTTATAACCGAGTTCGACTGTATATAGAAAATGTAACATAACTTTGTAAATATGTCATTTAGCATTGTTTTAACAGATTCCTTGTTTTTAATATTAATGATCTAGTTTTTGAGAGATTTTTGACACGATTTTGGGACAATTTTGACACCGAAGTATGGATTTTGCTCCCATGACATTTTTGAAAGACAACTCTCGGGTTTCCTAGTCCCCACCATGACTTGGAGATTTTCCGTATTGTATCCTGCTTCACATCTCTGTGTCAAATACAATATATTGATAACTTATCATAATAGCAGTAGTTTAAACAGAATAAATAATTATAATTTAACACTTTATACTTGTTTTTCCATGATATGATGAGGATCAGTGACGGGTTAAGCAAAAGATACGCCTGTTTGTAAATGGTTAAAAAATATTTTAATTAAGCTTTCTGAGATTCATAAAATAATGAATGCGGCAATTATACTTTTGTCAAGAGAGAAGATTTTTAAGTTTACCTTTAAAAAATTACTAACCAATATCTTTTGCTTCGAGCAGCTTCTTCGTCAAGTCTTCGTAAGTCGGTATAAATCCTTTATGATTCCACTTTACCAAATTACTTGCGAGAGTGTCTTGGTATTTCATCAGTAAAGCTTCCCTGAACTGGGCTCTAGTTTCATCATTAGAGCTGGTGAAGAAGAAATAGTGAAGATCTAAACCAGGATTGCCAAACGTACTCATTTGAAAGTCCACCTGGAACACAAAGAGTAACAGTTTAAGTGGTATCGGAAATTACCTTGCCTGGCTGCTAATGAAGAGTTCAACATCATAAACTGATACGTCTAAGTCACAATTGTTAATAGTGATTGAGTATCTGAAAATATTATAATTCTTGTCTGACAATATAATGGAAACTTTTACTATATTCTTGCTTCCTTTTAATTTTTAATTTGTCTAGTATCCTATCTGTTTAATGCATGTTGGCTACTATTATCACTCGCGTGGAATGGCACGTCAGTAGACTGGCCAAACCAGAGTCTAGGATTTTCAGTCATGATTTTCTCCATCTTTCAGGGCCCCGACTTCCGGCAATCTTTCCCTGCATCATGAGGTGCAAGATCTCCTACTTCTCCGGGGGTCTCGTCACATGTCTGAGATATTCAAGTTTTCAGATTTTTATTTTATTATTTATTTATTTATACATCCGAGCCACAATTTCTTCATATGTAACACTGTCCATCCAGCTTATTTGGAGTATTCTTCTATAGATCCACATCTCGAATGCTTCATGTCGATTCTTCGGTAAGCGTCTGTGCTTACATACATTCTATAAAACGATACGGAGAACACTCAGCATCAGACCATTCGCATTTGTAATCTAAGATTGAGATCATGACTGCAGTACATCGTTTACATGCAGATGAAGGTTGCACGATTTTGCTTGATCCAGCATTTGATTTCAACAGTAGGATCCCATTTTTCATTTACATTTAAAAAAAGCATTTCTGGTGTCTCAAAGTATTGTTAAAATTGAAAAATCTGTGACAGTTGACAAATCCATTGCGGGTATATATTGAGTGCGTATATATTGAGGCAATACCAGAAAATGTTATTTTTTTTCTGGCAACCATTAAAGAAATCAAAAATATACAAATTATCCACCACAGTATGTATACAAAGCAATAATGTCCCAATAACAAACAAATTTATTATTGCCGAAGACGACGGTCCATCGTCTGGCCCGTCACGGCAGAGTCAAGTGCATATCTTTGAGAAGACACGAGGCGTGCTGAAGGTGTTCCTCGAGAATTTTATCAAGGACCTACACCGAGCACGCCAAAAGGAAGACCATCACCAACTGGACGTCGTGTACGCCCTTAAGCGACAGGGACGGACCCTGTACAGTTTCGGAGGTTAAGCCAGCCACGTCTGCCAGCAGGCTGACGAAATGTTCGACCAATGAGCCATATAAAAACGCCCCTTTTCAGGACCACCAAACATATTCACACGACATCGCTATAGTATCTTTAACTATTTCAAATTAAGCAGATTCTACTGAATATGTATTTTCATATAAGCTGGCAATTGAGTACAGTGTGTAATACATGCATTGTTTCATTGTCTTAAGTTTACGGATACGAGACGAGTGTATCCGTAAACTTAACACAACAAAACAATGCACTGTACCCACACTAACTCAATTATATGAAAAGCAAAATGCAAGCTTATGTGAAAAGACCTATACAATTTTGATTATGGCCACAAATGTAAAAATCGCAAAAACAACAAAATACTTACAAATCTAATGTCAACTGGTTTCCCTTGGGAGTTGTACTTGAACAGCATGTTCGTCAGCCAAAAGTCTCCGTGGTTCAAGATATTAAAGTCATCTTCGTTTTCTGGAATCTTCCGGAGCAATTCTATACCCCGTTTGACCATGGGTTCCACAAAGGCCTCGTACGAATTGACGAACTTCTGACACTGCGGTATAGTCTCCATCAGTTTGATGCCGTGCTTGACGGCGTTGACGTAATGTCCAGAGAGACTATCCGGCATACCTTCAAAGAAACCTCCCTTGTTGAAATTTTCACGAAATTTCGGATTCTGAAATTTCAGATTCAAATAAGTTGGCAGACTAAAATTTAAACTAAACAATCATCATTTCTGAACGCATAGTCATTGTCTTCTAGTTTGAGTTTTCTGAGATATTCTGCCATGGGATTTCGACCTTTACACTATAACCTTCAATTCTTCATAAAATCATGAGTAAATCCCAAATATTTTACGTCATATTTGAGCTTTTACATAATATAAAACATGAAGTAGCATAGCTATCTAAGTACATAGGAATATAATTACAAAAAATTAAATACATAATTTTAACAATATTAGCCTTACTTGCGAGAGTGTCATGAAAAATCACAGAAAATATTAATAATTAATAACGACCCGTACACACTAATTATCTAAACTTGTCATTCCAGTAAGTTATAGACAGTATACCGAAATTATTATATTTAGATAAATACATAAAGTCATAAGTTGATACATAAGAAAATACAATAAGTAATATCTAGAAAGTAGTATGTACAAAAGAAGAAACTGATTTAAAAATTAAAAAAATTTTAACAAGATAAAATACAACAAATAATATACATATCACATACATTTATAGAAAAACTGTAAAATAGAATATGAGTGTATTTGTCTGTGAAATACTCCGCGTATAAATGAAAGAAATAGATTTTCACCTCTTGTTTTGTAAGTTGCTCTTCTGTACATAATGCATAATTAAAAAGACAACTAACAACACCTTTCTATTCAGAACCATGGATGCGGCATGCATGCGAGCCAGCATCGTGAGAGCCATCTCACAGTGCTCCCTGTCCAGCCCGTCCCGCCTGCTCGGGACCTTGAAGCCCTGGCTCCTCAGGTCCTCCAGCACCAGCAGCTCCTGCGGCTCATTTGTCCAGTGTAATAACCTACAATCGTTATCAAGACGTTGTACGATAAACGAACACGTGCAGCGTCCAACAGGTTTGCCAAATCGATCACTTGAAATATTTCCACATGAAAACCATACATTTTTTTACAAATTGAATAAAGAAAGTTCAAAGAGACAAGTGGTGCGTTTGTGCATACACTGTGTCTTAATTAAAAGCTGAAATCAGGAATTATGAAAGAGATTTTAACTAATGATTAAAAAAAATATTAATTAAAGATGTTTGTTGACTTTGTAATATTATTGGAAAAAGAAATTGTGTTGCACGTCTATACAGTTCTATAAAGCCAACCAAGTGGAGCAATTTTCTACGTAAAACATAGTTGCTTTGCTAATTTATTAAATAATTTAGCTTGTCATTTTAGAAAGAATACCTTTTTATACAAATTGCAAGAATAGCTAAAAATACTTTTAGTAAGGACTGATGGTTACTTTAAGTTTTAAATTGCATAATCAATCATTCCGTATTATCCAATTTAAGACCAACAGTAAAATAGATAAACCCAATTTTTTTTTATGAAAAGTACTTGTATTGAATTCCCAAGCCTTCTGTCACTAGCCAAACAAATTCCTTTTATTGTGAGACCAAATTTATAAAATTAAATACTATTCTCCTTCAAACTATGAAATGTTACAGCCACACTTTTCCATGTAAACTCAATTCAGAATAATAGTTACCGTGGCATTATTTGGATATGCGAGTCTACCGACTCTGCAGAGTTGATCACATCCATAATGGCAGGCAGCGTCTCGGTGTACATAGTAAATTCCTTGGCGAAAACATTGAGTAGGTTTAAAAACTGTCCGGGAATTGTATCTTTAGCATGCAAACATTTTACAATATATGTTTTCGTCAACTCTTTAGCCTCATTACTGGTTGAGAATGTTACGGTCACTCTGTAGAGTTGGCTGGCATAATTTTCCCCCAGTGGTACAGCGGCATCACTTGAAAACTTTGTTACTAATATTTCCTCACCGGTGTTCAAGTCATTTTTGATAATTTTCTTCAAAAAGTCTTCATCTAACCAGGGGTTTTCCTGTGTTTGTTGGTCGGATGGCATTTTGTTAAATTTATTGTATTTTAGTAATGCTATTTGTGTGCATCGATGAATGTCCTAGAATAAAAAAAAATCTTCAGAAGCTATATATCTATATCTAATTATCTAAGTATAGAAATATAGATGGATAATTCATATAGCACCATTTCCGTAAAAATTTCCCCTCAAGAGAGATTTACACAACTCTTTAGGGCCGGTTGTATCATCAACTTGGTTAATATTATATACAGTAAAACCCCGTTAATGCCTACACCGATAATTCAAAATTCGCCATAATTCAAAAATGCTCAAACCCATAAGTTCCATAATATTGATTTCACAGTAGATTAATCCCAAAATTTTAAAACCCCGGTAATTCATGATTCTAAATAATTTTTAGCCCCTTATGCCATAAATCAATAGGTACATTTTAATTCACATAGTCTGATTTTTTTTTTAAATTTGAATAAATCGAAAAAATATTTCAATTTTTTTCACAAATGAGAATAATAAATATGTCAATATTGAGTACCTACTTTAGTAATATACCTAAATAGCGCGATCTTCGTATTAGCATAATAAATATTGCGTTTTCGAAATGATTTCTTAAATATGCAAAAATGCAGACGTTTTTCACAAAATTAATGGCTTTTTTCGTGACTTTTACGATTTTTGGAGAACTTCGCAATCGCATCACGATTTTTTAATCAATATGTTTTTGTTAATATAATTTTATTTCGTTTTAAATTCGACAAAATTGAAAAAATATTTTGATTTTTTTTGCAAGTGACAACAACAAATAAGTCAGTATCGGGTATTTTAGTTATAGAAATGTTGCGAACTTGGTATAAGCATAATAAATATTGCATTTTCGAAATGATTTCTTGAAAAATGCAAAAATATAGGCGCCCTTGAGAAAATTAATGGATTTTTTCTTGAGTTTTGTGATTTTTGGCAAATTTCGCAATTGTATCGCAATTTTTTTTTAATTTGAAATTAACGGGGCTCCGCATAGTTTGAAATGTTTTTTTGAGTCCCTTGATTTTCGAATAAACGAGGTTCTACTGTAAGTTAAGTTTAAAGCATAGATTTTTGCATTTTCCAACCAATCAAATAACCCGTTTTCGTAAACTATTACTCTTAACCAAGATTGATAAAACCGGCTCTTAGGCCCGGTTGTATAAAGTTGGATTAAAATAATGTTAGTTTAAAGCATAGATTCATACAAAAATGAATTGTTTGATTGGCGGAGAACGCAAAAATATATGCTTTACGTACAACTTGAGATACAATCGGGGTTTAGTCTTTACAAAAAAATTAAAGTTTAAAAATTCTTTGTATACATATGTTTTAAATAAAGTTTTTGATGCACTGTTCTGTATTACAGGGGATAGAGAATTCCATGCTTTTAGACCTGCTTTCGCAAATGTCCACTCATTAAACTTAGTGTTCTAGTTAGGGTTGCCAACTTTTATTAGAAGAAATTACGGACTTATAAAAAAAAAGAGTATAATTTATTTCAAATTTTTAAAAAGGTATTTTTTGCTATTTTTTGCAGCACATAACAATTTTTCATTGATTTTAAAAGAATCGTATGACTCCAAACATTCTAACTCTAAGTTTACATAGATCAGGACACATTTTTAATCAATTTCAATGAAGCCCTGTTCCATTCTTCCCGCCACTTCACATTCATGACTGAAAAGACTCTCTCAGTAAATGCTCAAGTGGCGGGAACAGAGAGCATATAACCAACTTGGGAATACCAGCATATTAAAAGTAAATAGTCAACTTTTTTGGTTACGATAATAGGTATGCATTAAATATGCGTGACTGGCACTAGTATAGTAAACATTGTGTAAAAAAGATTATTTTAGCGTCGTCTGTTAGTATTATAGATTATATGCATGATATAGAGTACAATACTCTAGTTTAGAGTACGGTTGGCAGCCCTAGTTCAAGTGGCGGCCAATTCTATAAAACCTTTCCTGCAGTTGAAGCAAGTTGAAGTAAACGCTGAACCGAGACTTTGATGTCTATCATTCAAGTTCCCTGGGATGCAGAGCTCTTGAAGAAGCTTTTTCAAGAGGGTCTTTAGACAATGATAAAAAATCACTAGTTTATGTATTCTGGTTTTTAAATAAGTGCCCTCAATATTTTAAAGAGGGTCGATTTTATGTTTAGAATAGATTCATTAAATAAGATTTGTACTTACTGGACTTGGTTGATTGATCGAGACAGGTATATATATTTTTTTTAAGAAACAGATTAACACCACCAATAGAACGCGCACTTGTGCCAAACATTCATGGACGATGGATAAGATAAACATTTGAGATGTTTTATATATGAAAGATAAAAAACGTGATGCTTAGGATACTAGGGGACCAAGTAAATCATAGGTAGTAAAATTTTGGGTAAAATTCACAAAAAAATTAAACCAATTTGATGCTTAAACATTTTATATTTATACAGGGTGTCTAGTAGCTAGTAGCAAAAACTTCTTGGAATCTCTTGTTCAATTTTGAACAGAAAATATTCTTTACCCTTTGGGTAAAATGTCGACAGTTACAGAGATAAAAGGCATCAAAGTTGCATTTTTTTCGATACATTTGACTTTTTTCTGTAAAACGTTGGACTATAAACTATAACTAACATAATAAAGTAACTTGTATGGGTTATTAAAAATTCAATCATCGATACAAGTCAAATAAAATTAATGATTAAAGCTTTGCAAAATTTAAAAAAAAAATTGTGGTGTATTATCTATCAAAGCGAATGTAGTTTCAATATTTCATAGCAGTTACTGTAGTTCTAACTACTCGTATTTCAATGTTTTACAAAAAATAAGTTAGAAATTTTGATGTCAATTATTTCCGTATCTGTCATCATTTCACCGAAAGTGTAAAGAATATTTTCTATTCGAAATTGAATGAAGAAGACTCCCTCAAAGTTTTAGCTACTATCTACGAGACATTGTATTTAGATATTTATATTTTATTATGGAACTTTCATAATAAAATTTAATGAAAGCATGTGTAGCTGTAATTTTGGCAAAAAAGATTCGAGAACTTTACACTGAATTGACTTTCGAGACAGCAAAAACCTAAATCGTGTAGGTAGATAGATGAGGACTTATACTACTTGGAATTTTGATGTGATTACAATACAATTTAAAAGATAAAATAATCGTCAGAATTTAGGCGCAATCGATTTCTACCAATACCACATCACATGATACCTTGTTTCAGGATAAAGATTTGACAAATCGTTCGTGTAGTTACTTCAAACAATTTTTTTCGTAATTGACAATAAAAAAAAATACTTGTGTATTCGTAGATCGTAGTATCCTGAAGCCTCGTGGTACAACTGTCAAAATACTCTTGCCGTCCTAATCTTACCTTTAACGTAATAAAGCATAAGTTTCATACTGGCTTCCATTTACTATGTTACACAATGTTGTGTAATATTTTTAAATTTTAACATGAGATTACAAAATCACGAATTATTTTATATGTACCGTATGTTTTTCCTAAAAACGATTCTCGACGTTTCGTTGAATGCTTATTCAACGTCATCAGCATCTTTGCCCGCGGAGGTAGAGGGCGGACATATAAAATATCCGGAACCAGTTACAGTTAAATATGTCTAACGACCGTAATAACATCCTTAACTCTATGGATATTACTTTTTTAATTTGACTTAACAATAAGCGCTTGTCTGTCAAATTTGATATTAGGTAGGTATATTAATTATGTATTTACCTATAAATACATCATTCCATTTATGAAAAATATTCAAATTAGTTATGTGTGAGCCGTGCGTTGTATGAAGCACATTGTTACGTTGAGGGTTTTTTATTAGACATTTTTAGCCTTCCAAATTCATGTAACAATCTTAAACTTACAATGTTTAACCAATAAGGTAGTTAGTAAAAGTGTCAAAGTGTAGAGCTGATACACTTGTAGCAGTAGATTAGGCGGTCTAGCCGCATCTTGAGTACTCGTAGTATCGCAGACTCTAAGGAATTGGACAAAAGCAATGTGCGTTGTACGCATGGCTTAGGCCCGGTTGTATCATGTTGGATGTTTAAACCATAGATTTTTGCGTTCTCCACTAATCAAACAACCCGTTTCCGTAAAAAACTATGCTTTAAACAAACTTTTATTTTAATCCAACTTGATAGAACCGGGCCTTACACATACTAATTCGATTGCCTAACGATGTTTCAGAATATTTTCAGTTTGTCCAAATTTTTCAGAACAGTACTGGATATTTGTCACAGGGACATCATTAATCAATCAATATATAGATGTCGTAAGACATCTATATATTGTTCTCGCTCTGTAAAGAGACAAAATTATATTATGGGAAAATAGGTATGAAAGTCTTTGGGTGTTCATAGGACTTACGACCTATCGTACAGCTTGTTCTATTGTCACTTAAATAGAAATACTCGAGTCTCCAACACGGAGACGGGTCCCTCATTATTCACTAGTAGATTTTATTTTATTTGAAAATCTTTGATATGGTGACAGATTCCAATCTACTTAAATGATTATGCCACCTTAACATTTTCAAAAATTCTCTTTTTTTGTTATATCGTGTAGCTTAAAGGTTTAAGATTAATTTGGCTTATTCCTCATTAGAAAATTCCAAAAATTCAAAAAATAATGTAGAATTACGTTATTCTTTCGCGTTTTTCCTGAAACTCCCTTTTCAGACTTTTGGAGATGATATCTTAAAAATTATGTTAAAATTTTGCACACAAAACAGATATGATGCAAATCTCACAAAAAAACATTCAAATAGGTGTCACATGAAAAGAAGAAGACAAAATGAAAAATAAAAAATGTTTTTTATTATTATTAAGACACTTAATTAACAGTCTGGCAGCGATTTACTCAGCTTCCACAAATCCAATCTCTTCTAAATACAAGAGAGCCGTCTTCAAGGCTTCGTGATACAATGGATTAGTGAACAACTGGCCCCCACTCTGTTCCGAATCCATGATCTTTTCCGTGGAAATAGTCTTGCTGTTTTCTTTGTCCAACTTCACGAGCGGCAACACGATGCACGGTGTCATTATGGCTGGAAAAAGAAAACAAAAAAGAAATATTGAATTTAAAAAATTTAAGCGTCAGATAAATTTACTATCACATGTTGATAATATCACTACAATGAGGGGTCCATCGCCTTAAAAGGTTACGTAAAGTATCAAAACTAATAAATACATCATTTTAAGTTGGTAATACTGCTCAGGCCTGCTCTATAATAAGAAATATGCCTATGACTCAATTAAAAGTAACCAAAACTCATGTTACAGTGAATTGTTAGCAAAATGCTGGATCCCTTCTGTTATACATCCCTACTCAGGATATGGAGCACCAAACAGAGGGCAAAATGTTTTATGGCATTCTCCCGCACAGAAGTGTCAACCGACCCTAACAGGACTTTATGCTATCTGCACGCCAGCTTAAAAAAGAGAGAGAGCAACAGATCTGGTGCTTACTCTTTTTATAGCAACGCGACCTTCTATTCTCGTAAAGGTGGCCCACCTGAATACACCACACCTTCAAAATTAGCAGTGGCCTTAGGCAAGGATTTTCAATAGACGGAAGACTAAGACGGATTAAAGCCTTGCTACAAGTTATTTAAAATATTTTAACTAAACTTTCTAATATGTATTCATAAATTAACGAAAATGGCAAGCATATTTTGGTCAATTTCAAGATTTTTAAGTTTGTCTCTAAAAACTTTCACAATGGGAATAAAAATGACCAACCGATATCCTTTGCTTCAAGCAGCTTCTTCTTTAAATCTTCATAAGTCGGTATAAATCCTTTGTGATTCCATTTCACTAGATGACTTGACAGAGTGTCTTGGTATTTCATCAGTAAAGCTTCCCTGAACTGGGCTCTGGTTTCATCATCAAAACTGGTGAAGGAGAAATAGTTGAGATCTAAACCAGGATTGCCAAACGTACACATTTGAAAGTCCACCTGAAACACAGAAAGTAACAAGTTTAAGTGGTATTGGAATATACACGCTCGGATGCTAGTGAAGAGTTCAACATCACAAACGGGGGTCATCATATGATAATTTGTGATTCTTTTCTGACAGTATAGTGAACACTTATGATATATGTACCTATCTTTGATTCCTTTTAATTGTTATATGTATAAAAAAATACATTTTCTCGTATCCTAATGTACGTTTTACATCTTTTTTTATATTTATAGTGTTCCTATTTAATATTGAAGTGAGGACTGGGATTCAGATATTTAAATACCACCCGCTATATTCCCTCATGTTTTAATTTGAATTGAAATCCGCATGTGATAATGACTCTCAAATGCATTATGACATTAAATAAAATATACCATGGAATAAAATTGTGTTTTTAAAATTCATTTAATTTAACAAATGTAAATATGTATGTTTTAAATATAACTATACAGGGTGTCCCGTATCTCGACATCTCGATAATAGTTATTAGAAACATATTTAAAGAAATAAAAAAACAGTCGGTTAAAACTGGGCAAAGTATTGATTTTGAATACTTGGTTTGGTCAAAAAGTGACATTTTCTTCCAAGCTGGAGCAGTTGGCTTTGAATTTTGGACAAAAGTTTACAGAAGCATTATTCAGGATTACACAATAATAAAAAAAATAAAGATTTGTAGCAACAGGAGTGAAGAGTCCGTCACAGGTGTAGATTTTTTGATTTTTTTTTAAATGCTCATAATTTTTAAAACACATGGCTTAGATTTTTTTAAATATGTTTCTGATAACTATTATGGCTTGGCCTATCACCCGACTTCAGCTTGATGTCGAGATACGGGACACCCTGTATATAAAAGCAATCAAAGCATGATTGTTAAGACACTACAAACTGTTGATAATGATCACACATATCAGAATCACAAAAATAACAAAATACATGCTTACAAATCTAACATCAACTGGTTTCCCTTGGGAGTCGTACTTGAACATCATGTTTGTCAGCCAAAAATCTCCATGGTTCAAGACATTAAAGTCGTCTACATCTTCTGGAATCTTCCGGAACAATTCTATGCCCCGTTTGATCATGACTTCCACGTAAGCCTCGTATGAATTTACAAACTTGTGACACTCTGGTATGTTCTTCATCAGATTGATGGCGTGCTTGACGGCGTTGGTGTAATATTCAGAGAGACCATCCGGCATGCCTTCAAAGAAACCGCTCTTGTTGAAATTTTCACGAAATTTTGGGTTCTGAAAATTATATTTATATCAAATAAGTTGTCAAGCTAAAAATTATACTAAAATAATCATAATTTCTAAATACATAATTATTGATCCGCTGCTGGATAACAGACTCTTCCCCAACTGCCATTTTCTTTCCATTATCCATTCATACTTTCCATTATCCATACATACATATCGTAAATACTATTCATTATCGGTTATCTCTAATCGGTTCGTGAAAATGTGATTTTGTGTTTCAAATTAAAAACAATGAGTGTCAAAAAGCTTGTGGACACAGAGACAGTCTAGGGTAAGTGAATGATGGAACGGTCTCCTACAGACAGATAGACCTAAAAAAGAAGATAGACAGGATCCTCTTCAAAAATTATGGTTGAAAACTGGGAAAAATTTAGACTTATTGTGAAATTCCAGATATAATACTGCATTACACAATAATATTTCTTATCAGAAACATTTTTCAAACTTTTATTAGAAATTAGAAATCAAATTTGACACCAGCGTGAACTTTTTTGTAAATGTTTTGAATGCAGTCAACGAGGATTACTAATTTAAAATGTACTGAATTATATATTTTATGTATCTATCCCTTCCAAAACCATGTTTACTATAAATTTATAAGCTGTGTTTCTTATAAAATCTTGAATCCAGCACATTATAAATTAGTAATCCTCAATGACACGCATTAAAATTTTTTTTGTATATTTCTCTTATACCCCACATTTCACATCTTATAGAAAAATATATCTTCAGAACAAAAAGATGACAAAGGGGTCATGCCTAGTCAGAATTTTGAAAAGTTGTTTGTTATTTTTTCTTTGTTTTTAATAGTATTTTACATATTGAGAATATTCTCTTAAAGTTTTAAGTCAATAACAAGTATTAATGCAATTCTAAGAATTTTAAGAAAGCACTTTATCGCAATGTAATTAAGGCGGCACAGCCGATTCACAAACATGCATATAGTCTGTCCAACTTATCTGGAGAATAAAGGAGGGCGTCCCAATCGTTGTGGTACTGCCCATAGTCTAAAAATTATCTCATTTGTAGGGAATTTTATGCAAATTCGTTTTTTCTTAAACAAGTTATTAAGCAGTATACGACTCGATAAAAAACAAAAATGTAAACTAACGTACAAATAAATTTATCAAAATATACATCCGTAAAATACACAACATCACAAAATGGCGTTTTTTCAAAATCAAAGAAAAATACAATTTTCAGGAAAAAAACAAACAATAATAATTCTTTTAGGCCGGCGCCACATTACGCAGATCTTCTGCCGCGTTTTTTTCCGTTGCGCCAAATCGGCAAAGCAAATAGATCGACCGATCATCCGCGTAGTGTGTTTAATAAGCGCATATTGTATGGAAAGAAATGTAGCGATGTTCCACGACAGAAGAGACGCGGCGGAAGATCCGCGCAGTGTGGCGCCGGTTTTATTCGGTGTCTCATACCTAATGATCATGACCACCATGTTTAACTCAGTAACACCTAAGGATATCAATCGGTTTAGGGCCGTTGTATCAACTTGGTTTATAATCTTTCGTTCAAAGTATAGATATTTTGCATTTTCCACCGATCAAACAACTCGCTCTCGTAAGAATCTATGAACTATTGCTATAAAGGAAGTTGATGCAACCAGTCTTTAATGTGCATAAATAAAAAAGTTTATTTTTGAAAAAAGATGTTTATACAAATGAACTCGTTAATGAATTATGTAATAAAAAGTATAAATAATAAAAATTGTATGTAAAAAATTATCGAATAAAATATGTTCTAAAACTTTTCCCATCTTACGGCATCTAATTCAATTTTTCCACTTATCCTTGTTCTTTTTTTTCCGGGTGTAGATATTTTAATACCCATTTCCACGGCCACTTTACCTTCTTTAAATATTTTGTAAATTGCCGATTCAGAAATACCTGAAGAAATTGTATAATAGTAAAATAAAAAACAAAGTATGGGAAAATCATTTTAACTGCATGGCAGCACTAACCTGAAGTGGCGGCAATAAGTCTATGAACAAAATCAAACGGTATAATTGGGGCTTTTAGACGTTGTTCCTCTTCAAAAAACGTGTGCATTTTCAAGATTATTTCCCGAACACCGCTTTTAATGGTTTTTGGCATGGTGACAATCTAAAATTTTCTTAAAAAACTATCGAAACAGTCGTGAACCCCTCTGTAAACAAAGTCTGTCAAAGGTCTGTCAGCTGTAGATAATCCAATATGGCGTCGTTAGTTCCAAATTTGGCCATTCTTCAGATAAGTTAGACGGACTATAGCTGTCAAATTACATCGATAGATCATGTCCTTTCAAGCCGTGCGCGACATGTCATCTGAGCGCAAATCGAGTGAAAATTACACGTTCGTTACATGTTTATGGTACATACGTTGCTAAAACAGTAAGGTTTGATAGAAAGAGATGGTCATATATTCTTTGCTTTCGTCCGCGTCAGGTATCCCCACAGAAGTACCTCACGTATCAAAATATTTACTTATTTAACTTTAGACAAATGATCTTATATTATTTGAGTCGACTTATTATTTTCCGTAAATAATTTAAGAATCATAGTAATAATTCTGAACTCCTTTTTAAATCAATGCATATCGTAATATGACAATACAAAACAATCACCTAGCCCCACGTGCGTACTGCGTATATCAAAATGTATTATTTTATCTATCGACAAATTCCCGTATTTTATTTTCGTCCAATAATTACTTACTGAATAGAATTTAAAAAACATATTAATAATTCTGAAATACTTTTCATATCATAATGAATACCTTTAATATTAAACAAGAAATAAATATATGGGAGACGCGAACGCGCATGCGCACGGCGCGTACAGTATGTATCTTGATACCTCAAATGATCTGGAACAATTGTTGAATTAGGATAATACCGAAACTGACATGTGACGCAAGTTCAAAGTTTAAAAAGGATGAAACTGTTCAAAAATCCATATAAAACCTTAATATATGGGAGATATCAATTGCTTTTGAGCGTATTATATAATAATAATTCATATAAATGTCAAATTTGGCGTAAAAGTACAAGGAATAGTGAAATAAACGACGAGGAATATTCGGCTACATAAACACGACTGACCCCTGCCGCGGCCAGACTGGGCCAGACGGCATCTAACATGGATTCTGACGTTAACGATGTCGTTTTTCATACTTTAGAATTTTTATTTAAAAATAATAATTAACGTGTTTTTTAAAAAAAAAATAGCTTTTTAATAGTGAATGAAGACTCAAAGTGCGAATATAGATACAATATATCGTTTAAAATCATCTTTTTATATGAATAAACAACGTTTGAAAATGACCAAAAAACGTAAATATTTAAGCATGTTTCAAAAATTATATCTTTTTTAATATTGAATATTTCTTAATTTCCTACGTACGGATTCTAGATAATTAAGCAAACTTTATTTGTATAAAAAAACATAGTATGCTTACATACAAATTTTCAACGAACGAATCTTCGCCCGGGAACATTAAAAACGTTTTTTTTGCCGCGGCCTATGGATTAATGCTTATATTTTTCTTATTTATTATAAACAATGTTCAGTTTATTACTTTTATATAAGAACAAAGGTTCTATCTAAGTTATCGCCCTAAAAAAATTGCAATCTACCATATAAATTCTGATATAAATGAATAATGAAAAGCCACATTTTCGTAAAAAACGCCGAAAAATGCATTCGCAGTGAATGTACCGCCTTAACACTAAAACTTTAAACGCATTTTTCTCAAAATCGTACTTTAAAGATCGGTTACCAAAATGTCTCAAAAAATATCCAATCAATTGTTTTCTAATTTTATGTATTTTCTACATCAGAAAAACTAATGATTTTATTGTTTTAATTTAGCAAAAAGGAGTCATTTATTAGGGCGAAATCTAAATTTAAATTTTGAACTTCTGGCATTTTTTAGGCAAATGAATATTTTTTTAAATCCCTGGATCAAGTACTCATGTAGATATATAATATGTAATAATAACCCATTTTGCTTTCTTATTTCAAAAGATCCCAATCCAAACAAAATTGGTCACCGCAAATCCCATTTTTTCAAAGGCAATGGCTATATCTCATCAATTTAATAATTTATTTTTTTGAAAATTGTGTAGAGATTCTTGAAATATACTTATATCTTTAAATGAAATACATATGTAATATAATTAATAAATAATTTATGGTTTTGAAACAATGTTTTATTTAAAATCACCTTTTTTTAACCCCTGACTACGCACAACCCCTTAACCATTTGTTTTGCCACAGTTCATCTTGCGATAACGCATAAAAAATCATTTATGTATTTAAAAGATTAAAAAAACTTATCACAATAGAAATAAACAAAAAATTGGTCAAGTTATCTGTTTATTTATCTATGATAAACTAGTATTACCTTTGTACAGTTACATAGAAAATAATGTAATTACGATATACTTAATTTTGATTATGCATCACGTGGCCGTCGTTTTATTCCAGGGCAATCCTACATTTGTCAAAATGGTTAACTTCCTTTGAAAGAAACTGGTGTTTTTTATACAGTGGAGTTTCGTATGGTGGACAACCCATATGACAAATTTTTCAAACCACGAACACGTTCAAAGAACACTCTTCAAGACTCTCTATAACTTAAGCGCTTTTCACCATTGCTCTGAAGTTTGTAATGTTCCAGCGTCATGATGTGGAATTGAAAGAGAATTGTGGAGGAGTTAATAAATGAGCACAAAGTGCTGCTGATTACGAGAGAACTACATAAACATCAGATTTTGATAATGGAAAAAATGTTTCCTCAGAGAAAGAGTAAGAGGAAACCATAATCAAAGAACAGATGCTATTTTCTTCTTTAAGAACATTCTTCAGGACTGTAAAAAACTTAAGAACACAGAAAAAAGCAATCGACATTGGATACTATTACATTATATTCTTCAATGTTAAAATGTAGAACCTGTAACTTCGAAGAAGAAAAGGTAGTGCAGTAAATGGTGGCCTTTTTTTGTGGAAGGGTCAAACAATTAATTTATTTTTAGAGTAGAACCTTTTTAATTTGAAATTCAAGAGACTCAAAAAAAAACATTTCAAATTATGCAGAACCCCATTAATTCGAAATTCAAGGTACAAAAAAAAAACGATGCGATTGCGAAATTTGCCAAAAATCATAAAAGTCATAAAAAAGGCCAAGAATTTTTGGAAAAGCCTGTATTTTGTATAAAAAAAGTTTGTATTTTTGCGTATTTCAAGAAATGATTTTGAAAACGCAATATTTATTATGCTAATACAAAGATAGCACCAGTTATGTTACTAAAGTACCCAATATTGACATATTTGTTATTCTCACTTGTGAAAAATATTGAAATATTTTTTCTATTTTGTCAAATTCCAAAAAAAAATTTTAATATGTGAACTAAATCCTCTTGGAGCAAGGAGCAAAAATTGTTTTGAATTAGGTATTACTGGGGTTATCAAATAAACGGGGTTAATCTACTATGAAATTAACATTTAAAAATTTCAAATTATGGCGAATTTCAAATTATCGGGATTCGAATTAACGGGGTTTTACTGTATTATAAGAAATCGCGTTTAATTCTACAAACTGACTTGCGGAACGAATTAAGTCCATGGTATATGAGGCCCTACATATATTAAAGGATAATGGAATATTAGCATCAGTCCTGTATCTTTATAAAATCATGAAACTCCCAAATAATCCAGAACCTATTATCAATGAAATACTGCCCGCATAAATGTAAAAAATTAATTTGAACCTCACTCCTTTGTCAACTACTTTTTCGTTTGGTTGCTCTTCTAAGCACAATAAATAAAAAGGTAAATGATAACACCTTTCTATTCAAAACCATGGTAGCGGCGTGCACGCGAGCCAACCTCTCGAGAGCCATCTCACAGTGCTGCCTGTCCAGTCCATCCCGCCTGCTCGGGACCTTGAAGCCCTGGCCCCTCAGGTCTTCCAGCACCAACAGCTCCTGCGGCTCAGTCGTCCAGTGTAATAACCTACAATCAATAAATTAAGACAATGTACAATAAATAAATAATGTGCAGCATTCAACCGGTTCATTGAAATGATTGTTAAAAGGTAAAAGTGAAGAAAAGTACAAAAATATAAATAAATAAGGCTTAGAGATCCTCGGTGACTGCATTCAAAACATTTATAATTTTTTTTCTAGGATATTGCTGCCTTTGCTTTTCTACCCCTCATATATTGAGGGTAGAAAGCCAAAAGGGCGTTAGTGTTTATTTCAAACTTTACAGGACATCAAAATAATGTTTTGTCAATTTCATTTATTTTATTATTAAACGTTTTCCATATGCGTTGTGGATAAATAAATATGGAAATCTTTTAATAATAAAAGAAACATTGACAAAATCAGATTGACAGCACTTTCTTTTGCTCTCCTGTAAAGTTCAAAATAATCACTAACGCCTTTTTGGCTTTCTACCCTTGATATATTTATTATTCTTACACTAGATCAACAAGATCTCCAAGCCTATTTACTTATTTTATTTATGTATTTATTTATTTCACACCAAGATCTACAATACCAATTTAGGCTACTTCTCTCATCTTTCTAGAATGATTAATTACCACAACTAGATGTCATAGTAACTTTTACTTGGATATACTTATTCGTCATGACTGTCATACTCAATTTAAACTCAATTTTTACATCCTTTTATTTAACTCTAATTGGTGTCAAATTGTTTTATAAGAATAGTTCATTTAAAGCATAGATTTTTAAAACGGGTTATTTGATTGGTGGAAAATGCAAAAATCTATGATTTAAATGAAAAATTACAATAAACCAAGTTGATGTAACAGGTCTGTTTGCTGTTTGATCGTGTAATTGATTTTTCACCAACTTCCGGACTAGCTAAAGCTGTGAATCTTTTAACATTAACGTAAAGTGGAAGATTTCGACATGATTTGGTCATTATTTTGATTAAAATAAATAGTAACGTCACTCACAAGCAAGAGCCACAGAAACAACCGAAAAACATGCTGTTCAAAAATTTGTTTTTAAACTTAAAAACAAAATGTTAAATATTTGGATATTGCATGGGTGATTGCATGCGTATAAAAGCGTCTTCAAATTTTTTTTTAATTCATTATCTACTTGTTTCATGAAAAGCACATCAAACAAGCTACTAGTCAAACACTAACTGAACAATTAATGTGTATTATAGATGTCTCACAGAGACGAAACTGTATTTTATGGGAAAGTAGGTATACAAGTCTTTTGGGTGTACATAGGACTTACGACCTATCGTACGGTTGGCTTAAGTGATCACTTTACACAATGTAACGTTCGCCATTTCCACCCATGATAGAATATACCATGTCTACTAATTTTTTAAAGTTGTATATATTTGAATCGTGTGCCACGTTTTACATATGTGTTGTAAATATCCTTCCACGCAGCCTGTACCCAAGCATTTTCGTTCCCCCTAAATCCCCACAAATGTCGCTAATTTTTTTCAATATCATTAATGTCGCTAATGAGACCTCTACAATTGATTGACATCTATAATATACATTAATTGATTAATGATGTCTCTGTTACAAGAAATCCAGCACTGTTCTGAAAGATTTGAACAAACTCAAAATATACTGACTGAACAAATTCTTTTCATTATACGCCTTATCATCCTCTCAACATAAATTCAATTCAGAATAATAGTTACCGTGGCATTATTTGGATATGCGAGTCTACCGACGCTGCCGAATTGATCACATCCATAATGGCAGGCAGCGTCTCAGTGTACATGGTGATTTCCTTCACAAAAACATTGAGCGTCTTCAAAAGTTGACCCGTACCCGTGTCTGCACCGTGCATGTATTTTACGATATATGTTTTCTCCAGCTCTTCAGCCCCGGTCAAGAATGTCACGGTCACTCTGTAGAGTTGACTGGAATAATTTTCCCCCATCGGTACGGCGGCATCACTTGAAAACTTTGTTATTAATATCTCTTCACTAGTATTCATGTCATTTTTGATAATTTTCTTCAAAAAGTCTGCGTTTAACCAGGGGTGTTCCCGTGTTTGTTGGTCGGGTGACATTTTTTGAAGTTTATGTAATTTTGTTAATGGTATTTGTGTGCATCAACGAATAACCTAGAACAAAAAAAACATTCCCAGAAACTCTATATTTGAAGAAAAAGATCTAATAATAATAAGAATAATATAGATGGATAATTCATACAGCGCCATTTCTGTGAAAATTTTTCACCATTTCTTTCAAAATTAAAAATTGGTTGCAAATATATACATAATTATGTATAATATTTTGAAACATGCGTTTTGTGTTTTTTTTTGCATAAAGAATTTGATACACTGTTCCATATTTGGAAGGGTAAAGAGTTCCACTGCAAATGTCCATTCATTAAACTAAGTTTTCTGGCAATAGCTGATCAGTTGTACAACTTTTCCTACAGTTGAAGTAAACGCTGATCTGTTCCCTGGGATGCAGAGCTCTTGAAGAAGAACCATTTTATGTGTGGTCTTGTACCAACAGACATAATTTAAATTCTACTCTTTCTACCGATTTATATTTATTAAACAAGAAGGATGAGAGGCTAAAATACGGAGATGAATTTCTACAGGAAAATCCACTCAAAACTACCTCGTATTAGGGATGGGCGTTGAATGGACGGACTAGTTGAAATCAACCGTTGACGTTGCATCGACACGTCGACGGTTTACGTTCATCGCATGGACTAGTTGAATTCATAGACGGTGGATGGCGGACGCCGTGGTCGGTGGACGATTCGAAATTGAACGTAATGCAAAGCAACGAGCGAGAGCAAGACAAAACGTCTCCGTTTATTTCTCTCTCATCTCTCGCTGTCGACTTGTAGACGCCATAGACGGCTTGATGGGTAATTTCATTTCAACTCTAAAGTAAATGACCATAGAGTGCAGATCTGTGTACACGAACTATGACAGAGACTTGAAATTTGAATGCATGCGTAGGGCGAGATAGGCTTAATAAGCTATTATCTATTATTTTTTACTTGATTTGTGCGATGTGCACGTGCGACGTTTCGGTGAATTCCCAATTTTACGCTGTATAAAATAAAATTCTGTTTAATTATTTTATTTTTTATTGAACTAATATTTTACTGCTTACACCTGATATTGTTGTGTATACCTACTTCTTTCTTTATTATATATAGAAAGAAGTATACAAAACAATATGTAAAAGCTTATAATGTGCGTAAACAAATAAATAATAAAATATTTATTTTTACATATAAGCACAAGTAGCGGTTAGACTTTCCCCGAAACTATATTCCTACGAACTTCTTTAAATTTTAAAAATTAACGTAATAAAAATAGCCGTCGAGCCGCGTCGCGTCGAACCATAGACAGTTGACCATCGTCCCGATGTTTAGATAGAACGTTCGCGACGTCCGCGTAACGAAGTTGACGCGTCAACTAGTTGACGAATTCAACTAGTTCACCGTCTCGTCGATGGACGCACGTGGACGGTCTCGTTTCGTCTACGGTAAATACGTCGACGACCCATCCCTACATCGTATACACTAATTAAGAAAGAGAGGAACATGCTAGATGCACTTGAGAATAGAAACCTGCAAGACACATGAACGACTTCCTATTCCATGAACTAAAAATTAAAATTATTGAGGAGGCCAAGACCCAGCAAGGGTTGTAATGCCAAGAACGATGATGATGATGAATTAGAATCAAAGGAATTTCAAAAATGTGTCGAAAATCAATTCTCTCGTACTTCAGACTTATGGCCTAAAGAGATGGTAATGGTTTTTTGAAGTAAGTGATCACCCAGGGTGTGGGAGGGCTGTGAGAAAGAAGAGTATCTATCAACATGATCAGACCAAATAAAAAAGACCAACATATTTAATATTATACGTGATTTGCAAGGGACGCTATTCTCAGTAACTAAAAGTAATGTGCCATCAGATTGAATTCATCACCCACATTGGTACCGAATGAGTTAAAAGGTAGGGACATGGCCCAACACTATAACTGGCTGTTTCTGCTAAAATAATATCGCAACACATTGAAGAAATAAATATTTCAGTATTTATTAATCTGTTAATTTTCTACAAATATGACATAGGTATGTATGTATAACTTATAATAGAATAATAAATTACGAGATGGTCCTAAGGCAAGTAAAGTTATCAAAAATCTCTGATTTACATATTGCAGTTTTTAATATTCAAAAAGTTATTTTATAGAAAATAATAAGTAAGTACCTACGTATGCTTAGAATAAACAGATTCATTAAAAAATTGATTTGTGCTTACTGGACTCCGCTGATTGGTGGAGACTGGTGTGTTTATTTTCTGTGACAGAGAACACCAATAGAACTCGCACTTGTACCAAACTTTCATGAAGGATGGATAAGATAAACATTTGAGATGTTTTATGTGTTCAGATAAAAAATGGAATGCCCAGGATACTAGGGGACCAAGTACATCACGGCTCAATTTTGGCCAAATTAACATTTCAATCATATTACAAAAAAATTAAAAACAAATTTATATAACACAAACACATGACATATAAACATTTTTCAAAGTTTGCATTTTTTAAGTTATTTCAACATTTCTGAAGTATCTTTTATAAAACGTTAGACTTTTAATGAAAGTAATTTATAAAGCATGTATTAAAAGTATGGAATATTACAAATTCTTTGGCTTTGATTTGTCGAGGCGGATGCACGCGCGCTTGCTTAAAGAAAAATACGGTGAACATTGGTGACCGTTGAATAGGGTAATATCATGTATGCAAAATAAATCGCCAATATTGGGAAGGGGAAATTGCATTTGACGATTTCACCGATGAAAGCAATTTAATTTTTAATGTGTCCGATGACGAAAGTGATGGCATGCCTGATTGTGATGCGTACTTATAATTTTTTAAATTCTATTAAATATTTCTTTTATTTTTTGCCATTTTTCCTAATATTTTCAATACATTTTTTTTATAAAACATAGTATTTTGATTTTTATATTATTTATGTAATTATTTTTTTTAAAGTGGTCCTTTATTTATTTATTTGTTTGGAAATATTCACAGATATAAGAAATAATATGTATAAATGTATGAGAGTGTAAATAGATAGTAATGAACTTATTAACCTATATCCTAACATATTTATCTCACATAGAAATAATTTTGAATTATATATATATTTATTTATTTATTTATTTATTTATTTATTTATTTATTTCAAAAAATCCTTATTTACAATATATATGTACTTAATAATACTTTAACAATAAAAATATAAGATAAGATTACACAATCAAGTATTAATTCAATGTTGCGTCGCAGAATTATGTTCACTTGTGATCTTAGGTGGTATAGAGACACATGATAGATATCGATGTCGGTGAACAAATCGTTGTAGACTCGGCATATTTTCACTATGGGGGAGCGTAATCCGGAATCGGTACGAGCTACAGGAATTTGGAAGATGTACTGTGTTCTAGTAGCTCTTATTGGGACGTGGATGTTGATAAGTGATAATAGGGTGGACAATTAAATTGGTTTCGACAGATCTTATACAAATTAAAAATGTCAAGAGCCGTGCGTCTGTTTTTTAAACTTAAAATGTTTAAATAATTTAATGAATCTGCGTTGTGCTGCCGCGGGATGTTTAACCTGAAGCTAAGTGTTTTTATGTATTTCCTTTGTATGTTTTCAAGTTTTCCGATTTACATATTATAGTAGAGATTTCAAATGCTAGGTGCATATTTAAGGTGCGGTAGGATAAGATTTTGGTACCAATTTACCCTGAATCTAAATATTTCAACATCATTTTAAAAATATATAGGTATGTGGTAATGTTAAAAATAAAATCAAATATTTTTGTATTTTTACATCATGGCCACCCTATGCGCTTTGGCGTCTCTAACTGGCGGACACTTTACCCAAATGCACCGTATCAGCTGCATTAGCGTAGTTATGCAATCTTTCTTTCATTTTTAATTAAGATTCGTATATGTACTATTATTTGCGTACTTATTATTATTCTTTAGTGGCCTCACGGAACTCGCAAGTCCAAGATCGCAGTCATCACAGAGCACCATCATATTCCTTCACAATCCTTAGTTCCCCTAAGAAAGTGTCCATAAACCATGTGATTCCATTTTGAGTAGCTTGTTGGTCTTGTGGTTAGGACACTGGCCTCGTGATCCAAAGGTCGCGGGTTCGAACCTCACTCCAGACTAGCAAGTTAGTTCTATTTTCATAGCACAAGCGTTTAGCTTAGTTTGAAAATAGTAAGAATATTGATGTGACACGTATTCCGTGTTCACATCTCTATTTTAAAAAAAAAAAACTCTTTTGAACCCCTCCCTCCCCCCATGTAGCCCTGACGCGACTTTTGTTTCCCCCACCCCGACTGGATCGTAGTTTTTTCCCATTAATCCCAGAAGACATTTTGTACTGCTTTCTCTTACGAAAACCATTTTAAAATTATTGATATGTGCAAACCGATCTGCGCAGATTTATCGATCGCATATTCTGTACCGTTTAAATTGTGTTAAGTAAAATAAATGAAAGAATTACGCAGCTCGACTGTCACGCCCCCCTTTCCTCACGTAGCATGATTTATGAATGCTCCCTAACATAATTCTTCCCCGAGCGGCGAGCGTCAATGAACCCGAGTAGTGAGGGAAGACGGCCACGATATGACTAAGCTCAGTACTGTGCCGTCAATGTGATCCTTACTACTCGGGCGCATTGACGCTCTGCCGCTCGTATCGTACCCGAGGCCTTTATATGGTCATCTGATGGGCTTTCGCCTATCTCTTTCAGGTCTGAATATTTATATAATATTACCCGCTATTAAGAAAATAACGCTTTTTCACATAATAATAAGTTTAAAGAAAAGAAAATGCTCACTATCGATTGATAGTATAATACCTAATTATGCTAAAAAGTAAAATGTGTAAAATAATTCCGTACTTATTTTCATAGATCGTAGTATCCTGAGGCTTTCGTGGCACAACTGTCAAAATACCAACGACATCCTAATCTGACCTTTAATGCGATGAGCATAGGTTTGATTCTGGCTTGCATATGATACTTGTTACACAATGTTGTGCAATATTTTTAAATTTAAACGCGAGATTACAAAACCAGGAATTAGATGGCAATCAGTTGATAACTGTTTGATGATAAATGAATGGATTTTTAATATTGTTGTATTACATAATATGGAAATTAAATTAAGGATTTGGGATAGTTTCTCGATTTACCAATAAGCGCTTTGTTGTCAAATTTTACATCATCCCAAAGACATTAAATAATTCTGTATTTATGCAATTTACCTCAACTATTTAACCAATTTATCACTAGGTACGTCGTCTAGGCAGGCAGAGCGGATACAACCATACATCTGTTTCAGGAAATCTCATTTCTATGTTTTTAATGATTCTATAACTTATATCGATTACGAAAAATACATTCTCTTTAATAAAAGTCGAATAAAATGAAAATTGAAAATATTTTTTACAAGGTTTTTATCATTTTATTTGAGTTGCACTAAGGCAAATGAAATTTTCATAATCGATATGAGTTACTGTGATTAAAATCCAATGTTTTGCAAAAAATATGACAGAAATATTGAAAAAAAAATGCAAACTTTGATATTGCATATCTCCATACCTATTGATATTGGGTCATAGTTGCTTGAACATTTTCGACTCATTATCAAGGCAGGAATCCACCTTTTAAGTTTTTGCTACTAGCTATGAGACATCCTGTATTTGTTTATACACATAGAAAAAGAAATGATTTAGGATCATTGACTGTTTTGTTGTGCGGTACGTTTTCCCGAAATTTTCTACGGCGCAATACAATGCGAGCATGTGCTTTGGGAATCCGTCGCAAAAATCACTAGTCGAGCTAATGGCACATTATTGTTTATTATTCATCCCTTGGCCGACTACTTCCACCTCCCGGCATGTGGTTTACCTGGTCGTGCCGAGTCTTCTGCGGCTATCTTCTAATTCTGCCGCCTTTCCGCCAAAATCAGTTTTACACTATTTCCTAATATTTTTCATTCTTTGGTTTTGCCACATATAAAATGAATAAAACCTTGCAAAAAAATCCGGTTTGGATTTTTGCAAGATTTAAATAATTTTATTTGAATTCAATTAAAATAAATTAATTATTAATATTCCATGTAAGTTACTTAAATGTATACGGGGTGTCTCGTAGCTAGTAGCAAAAATTTGGGGTGAGTCTTCTTCATTAAATTTTTAATAGAAAACATTCTTTACACTTTGGGTGAAATGTCAACAGTTACGGAGATAAGCAACGTCAGTTTGTATTTTTTTTTCAATATTCTTGACATCCATCCATCCTCGGTGTTACAACCCTTGGTGGGTCCTAGGTGCCTCCAAGAAACCTCTCTGCTCTGTCTCTGGCTGCCATTTTCCAGTTTTGCCGCCCCAGGGCCCGGCAGTCCGCAACGACGCCATCTAACCACTGCACTTTTGGTCTTCTGACACACCTTCAGTTGAAAGTTCAGTTATAGAATATTAAAATTAATCAATCAATATATTATAGATGTCTCACAGAGACGAAATTATATTTTTATTGGAAAGTAGGTATGGAAATCTTTGTGTAGGTACGATGGGTCGTAATTCCTATGAACACCCAAAGATTTCCATACCTACTTTCCCATAAAAATATAATTTCATCTCTGTGAGACATCTATTTATTTTTTATTTATTTTATTTTATTTTATGGGAAACATACAGTACAATTTTTTTTTTATAGAATATCAAAAAAATATTCGTGATTATGACCAGTAAAGTTTCCTCGAAGCTGGTAATAAAAAATAAAAAAACTAAATATAAAAACAATGATAAAGAATATGTGATAAATAATAAATATTTCAAAGATTTAAATTATGATAATGCATAATCTATAACATATTGATTGATTAATAATGTCCCTGTGACTAAAATCCAGTACTGTCCTGAAAAATTTGGACAAACTCAAAATATTCTGTATTAAAATTAAATATATTTAAAAGTGCGGCAGCCCGCGTGAGGAACGCGTCAGTTTGAACGCAAAATAATTTTAAACAATGTTCACAAAATTAAACAATAAACAATTATAACATTTGGTGAATATGTATTATACATAAAAGGTGATTTTTTAAAATGAAATAAAACAAAAATTGTGGTAATTTATGTTTGATTATGCTTATATTTGATTGTGTTATATAGGCTTTCCAGTAATGCCAATAGCATGGCCTATTACCATGATTTTTATTTCATTTTAAAGTTTTATACCCCCAAAAAAAAACACCCATATATAGCACTAATGTGATCAAACATAATAATTTTGTTGTCCATCTGTCCCCGTAACTTCGTGTAACGTCCGTAATTTCGTTCGAATTCACGGATAAAAAAACAAATAGAACCCCGGGCCGGCAAACCTGAAGGCGGCAACGATGGCGATGTTGGTGTCACCGAACCTGCATTACCCATCAAAAATACAGTACATATAGGACTTAGCAAATACGCGAACCATTTCATGTTCCGCCCAATCGCCAGGGTTTAGAACAATACATTTAACTGCCGGCAGGGGAAATATAAAAAAAAATATTTTGATAAAGGTCATTATTACTATTTCATGGGTGTCGGCTATAAATAAGTAAATACTTACTCTTTAGGAACCGGCATGTAAAAGTACCGTCATTTTTGACGGGTCGAAGCCAGTGTCATAAATAAACCATTAATTAAAGGTGTAATTGTTTGATTGTTGATCGATTGTAACAATTATTGGTAATTGTTGTTATTTGTAATTTGACAAGCAATCACCAGCACACTAGAACCTAACTCTCCAATCGTCACGGTTTATCTCATCACAAGATACTATAGCGTAATTGGGAAAGCACCCTACTGGGTCTAAGTCTCCCAATGGCAGTTGTATGGCGTAATCGCCAATATGATCGCCGACCTCCAATAGGAGACGGCACTGTAAGAAGAAGGCAGTTATATTTTTTTTACTTCCTGTTTTACAACGCCTTCCGTATGATGTTTGGCCCTCCCAGATATTGCAGCGCTCCCGGTGTGTTCACTGAGGGGCGTGTTCCCAACTTTGCAGCCCTCGTAAGATCCAGGGTGGCAGGAATGAGGGAAAGGATATACAGCCCCGGAAATATCCTTATCCTGGAACCCCGCCTTACTCCAGCATCCAGCATGGATGCACACCAGAGAAAGATACTGGCCCCTCATAATCGACTTGCCATCGCTCGCTAAAGCCGCTA
Source organism: Agrypnia vestita (assembly GCA_016648135.1). Lineage (NCBI taxonomy): Eukaryota > Metazoa > Arthropoda > Insecta > Trichoptera > Phryganeidae > Agrypnia > Agrypnia vestita. The sequence goes on along the minus strand of JADDOH010007770.1, from coordinate 59,760 downwards.
ATATACTATAATATACGATATATTTCTATGACTTTTCTTCATGTTAATAATACTTGTTTTCTTGTTTTTTTTTCCTTCTCTTTTAATACTGATACTTGTTTTCTCCTCTATTTTATATGATTTTCTTATTTCTCTTTTATTTTACATAATATTTTAATGTATGTACCTTGTACGCGACACAAAATCGCCGCGTACGTGGGGAAAAGATTGGAATTATTGGAAAAAAGTGGACTGTATTTTGGTTGAGAAATGAAGGACGTTTCGGCTCACCTTTTTGTGTTTTGGCGTCCCTCAAAGCGATATCACTTCACCAAACAAACTGTTTCACTTGGTTGGCCACCAACGTTCGTTACTCCCGAAGTTCGGCGAAGACGAAATTAGACGAAAATTATAAAATGTACAATTAAAAAACAAGACGAAAAATTGGAGCTTTTAACACAAGCCTTGTCGAAACGAGAGAGGAATTGGAAAACAATTGAGGGTAGGATATTTTTCGATAGGGACCAATCAGTGTTGCCACATAAAAAAAGAACAATATTCTTTTGAATCGATTTCTGTGCCAACGTGACGTCACGAATATCAAACATACCTACTTTTATATGGAATGTGTGGGGTTGCACGAACTTCCCCACATTCTGGAATAAAGTTATACATTTATTATTTATTTAAAGATATAATTATTCTTTGTATCTTTCAGTGTTGTTTCCAATTTATTTTAATGTTGCATTTCAATATTATTGAAATTAGCTCAGGTATGAAATAAAATCTAAAACAATTGACATCACTTTTGACTTGCTGAAAAAATCAGTTTATTAATATGTATGACTTTACGCACATGTGTAGTTTTAAAAAAAAAAGATTTTATTTCTTTATGATCGGAAAATGTCACAAATGTGCGAGACAAAATAAAAACACAATTCCATCATGACTTAAGAACTTAAAATATCATAAAATTAACATTCGGTTTGTGGTTAATTTTGACAAAATAAATTAAATTTACTGCAAAATCTTTTACACACATTAAAAAATAGACAAATTGCATAAATTTTCCACAATCAGACCTGCTGAAACTGTGACTATGAAATACAACTAACTCTTTTACGGAGACATCAGAATCAGCACTCAACGATAAGTAGTCGATAGAAACATTTACCGCAATGAGTGAACCACAATCATTGCAACGACGCAGAAAGGGTGTACTACCTCGATTGTAGAGGATTGTCGTATCCTGGAGGTGATAAACCGGATGCCACGGATAGAAGAAAATGGCAACAAATCCTACAGATGGCCAAGACTCGCCCTGGGTCGTAGCGCCGCTTAAGACGATGGCAGTTATCGAGCGCCCCGCAAACATCTAGATGCCTCCACCAAAGTTCTGATCCTCTATCATCTCGACAAATCAATACAATGTTGGCCAATTCGGTACATCGCCGTGTCAAATTGAAGACATTTGTATTCTCGACTCGGAAGTCAAACCCTCGTTGCGTCCCATGACTCAGAATGTGCAGAATTATAATCAGATTCATTAAAAACACATCACGTTTCATCTAGCAATCGAGGCATATTTAAAGGATGGGAATTTTGTTTTATCACGCAGGCCTGCCCATTTTTGGCCAATCTTATCACCGAGGAAGCCTCGAGAAAATCAGGTTTAGGAACCGCGGTTAGTTGTTTTATCACACAAGCTTGCCCCGCAGAGTTGAATTTTATAATTGTCTTTACAGATTCCGGTTTAACAGATTCCTTAATATTAACAGATTTGTTTTTAGGTTCCGTTTTATGAATACTCTCAAGATCGCTGAGTGTAAGCAGTTCTCCAGGTTTTGGTATGAGATGATCATTATCATTGACAGTATCGTATTCTACAATTTGTGGCACAACTTGTAGGGAGTTTCGTGTCTTTTTCTTTTTAAATTGATCAACAGCAAACATATTTGCCGCAGTAGTTAGAGTTTTATCATAAACAGCTATTAAATCATAAATATCAGAGCTAGAATTATCTACGACTTTATCACAGTCGCGCGCTGCCTCATTTGCGTCACCTTCAGATACGTCTTGAACTAGAGACGACACTGAAGTTAGCGGTACATTTACAGCATTTTCCGTAGCCAGTTTTTTGGTGGGCGACGTGTTGAAGGCGAGGTCCAGTATGTTGTCCCCAGGTTTACGCTTGTTGAAGACCATAGAAGAATTATCCGACTCATTTGTGCTTGGGGTCAAGCCTGAAGGTAAACCTTGCGTTTTAGCATCACGTAGATTTGCAGGCCTTAAAAGATGATCTCTTTTAAACTGTGCATTCGAACTGTTTGCAGACTTTTCACTTTTTGTAATAACCTTCAAAGCGGCGACCAAGTCTTGAGCTTTGTTTCTAGCGTCTACGGCCCGCTGAGGGGTATTCAACAAAGAACTGTTGATTTTACTTTTTGCACCATTAACATGTATATTCGGAGTCTGCCTTTGAAGAGGAACAAGCTTACTGTTCATTTTAATCGGTGGATTCACAAGTCTCACGGGCGTTTGCCCTTCGGCAGTATTCTGCGACAGTGCATTCAATTCTTGAAATGCGATAGGATTATTAACAGTAACATCAGTAAGCTTTTGCATGGTTTGCAACGGATATATTATTCTTTTTGCACCATCATTAGGTAAATTTGTACTATTGCAAATCATTCTTTGGGAATCGGTAACATCATTTTGTGAAACAGGTTCATTTGTGATAGGAGGCATCACCTTTTGGGCAGTAGCGGCATTGGTTTTCACTTGCGGCATAATGTCAGTCGCCATTGATGAACTTCTCTTGAGCGATGGATCTTTCACCTTCTGAGCTAATATTTGCACGGGTGGACCGTCTTTAGACGCGATTATGAATGATATTTTTTTTGTATGCTTTGATATGTTATCGTTGCCTTTGAAGAAAACTGATTTCATGTAGTCAGTAATTTTTTGCTGCAAGTGTGGGGGAAATGGCGATGTGGAAATCGGTTCTATTCCGGCTGGCTTGTTTTGTGTGGAAGAGGTCTTCAATGGAGTGTCATTCAGCTTTGAACCGGGGGAATCAATTGCGGAATTCATGTTTTGTTGATCTGTTTTCAGTGTTGAACTTGAGCTATCAATTGCGTATTTTGAACATTGTTGGTTTTCTGTCGGTACTGAACATGGGGAAGCAATTGCAGAACCTGAAACTTGTTCAATCATCAGTTTGGAAATTACGGAATGCGCATTTTGTTCATTTGTCGTTGGCTTTGAACTTGGCGATGCAATTGCAGAATTAATATTTTGTTGACCTGTTATTAGATTTAAACATGGGGAAACAACTGGGTAAGTCAATCCTTGTTGATTTGTCATCACTTTCGAACTTGGGGAAGTAACTGCGGAATTCAATCCTTGTTGATTCGGTATCAGTTCCGTACTTGAGGAAATGATTGCAGAATTTACTTGCTTCTCTGCTACCAGTTTTGAATTTGACGAATCAAATGATAAAATTGTACCTTTTTGAATTGTTTTCAGTGTACAACTTGAGTTGGTCGTTAAACACCTTTGTTGATTTGGTATTTTGTTTAATCTTCTAATAACAACTTTACTTTGTTCATCTGCTATCACTTTTGAACTTGGGGAAATAATTGTAGAACTCAATTCTGGTTCACTTATCGTCGTAGGTGGTGTGTTTTCCTGTTTGGAACGCGAAAGAATGTTTGGTTTTGATTTTAGTGGATTTAAGAGTAATGAGACGGCATTAGATTTCGAGAGTACAGGATTATAAGCAGTTGCAGTAGTACTCGTTTTTGAATCTAGAGGGTTTGAGGCATATGGTTTTGAATGTGTAGCATGAGAGCCAGTAGTGTCAACAATTGATTTCAAACATAGAGGATCAGTAATATTTTCAATCTCTGCTTGATCGATGAGGCTGTCGTTTGTCGTGTCTGAAGACTCGATATGTAAATTATTGTTCATTTCTTCATTTTTAATATCTTCTAATATATTCTTTAATGTACGATTAAGACTTGCGGGACGAATGTTCAACGACCCTATATAAGTCAATTGACGCAGTTGATGAAGATATTTTGCCACTCTTTTAGTAAGGATGTTGTTTGCCTGTTTCAGTCTTAAATTTTTTCTTCTTAATTTTGACACTTCGTTCATTTTGAATTTGCTAAATTCCAACAGTTCATCTCTCGATAAACTTGTCAAAAAAGTGCTAGTATTGCGTGTGTCTGCATTCTCTGTGTCCACGGGTGCTTCAGTGTCAGATGTCACTGGAAAAAAAATCATATTTTAAAAGTCATTAAGGTTGGACATTCACTGCCAATGCATATTTCGGCATTTTTTTCAAAAATGTAGGTTTTTACTATTCATTTATATCAAAATACATATGCTAGACTAAAAATTTTCTAATAAAATAACAATTTAATATGTAATGTAATAAGTGCCAATAAAAATATATAATTACTTACTTACCACCACTCCGTTTCCCGGTAGTAAGCAGAGAGGATAAAGCACCACACTCTTCTGTCACACAACTCTCGCCTCATCCGCATTCATATATCTTCGTATGCAAACCGACGATTGTTGAGGCTCCTAACAGGACCATCTTCCAGTATCTGGTTAATTTGGTCGTGCCACGTCTTCCGCAATCGCCCTCTCTTTCTAGCACCGTCAGCACTTGCGAAATGTATTCTTCTTACCGTTCTTTCCTCATTCATTCACTCAACGCGTCCAAACCACCTGAGAGACCCTTTTTAATTCTATTTGTGATGTTGAGATCAGCAGTCAACACTTGCGTTGTATCGGTAGTTAGACGGCAAAGGGGACCTACTGTCATTTTGAATAATGAGAGCAATAATAAGATTTTAATTTAGCGTACCAACCAAAATATTTAGAGAACGACATTTTTAACGAATTAATCAACTTGTACGATGACGGACGGAATTGCCACCACAGCATACGGGTCGGAGATAGCGAAAAGAAAGAAATATTTTCCTTCTTAATCTCTGCCGATTAAGCGCTCGATCCAGACACTGGAAATATACACTCCAACAACTAGCTATTTACACAGCTGAAAATTGTACTTGCAGAAAGCGTCCTCCGCCTGTTATCGATCAAGTGTATGAGGCACCTTCAACCAATCTTTGACTCTCCCTGCTTCGCCGAATTGTGGCTAGAATTTAATTAATATTTGTTTCCCAGAATCTTTACTAATGCATAGCTTTTTTACTTGTATGCGCTGCACGCCACTGGTATACAGGATAGATTCCAGGCGGGAATCCACCTGTAAAGTATTTTGGATTAGCTCTGTTACACCCTGTATAAATCTGCCGCCTGCAATGGTCGTGATCATTCGTGTTTTGGCTTGTCCCACCGGCTGACCATTAATTTATTTTTATCCGCGTATATAGTGATAATTATGTTCCATGTATAAATACTTAAATGGAAAAAAGTCAACATATTTCATCACATTGACTTTTCATCTTCACTCCTCTCTTATAAGATATCATTCTTACTAAGTGGGATTCACTTCCGTGGTACAAAAATGCTCATATCTTTTGGCTAAGTCACTACTTCACGCTAATAACTGTGTTAATAGGCCGTATTCCGAAAATAGCGATATGTATCAATGGGATCTTAAGATTGTTATCCCAACACTTAATAGACAAGAACAAAAATAGAAAATAAACGAGATATCGGTGTAGGTATACATTGGTATTCGTCATACTCAAATAATAGAGGTAGAATAATCTGAGGTAACTAACTACCGCCCGATATGTATACAAGTTGCCATGTCAAAGCTTTTCGAGAAACTAATTCTTCCTCAACTTACATTTGCATTCAAAAATATAATTACTACAAAGCAGCATGGCTTCTTCGGTGGCAGATCTACAACAACGAATCTGTATCTATACATTAACTACATACTCAATGCTCTGAACCAGGGGGTGGATGTACATGCTATCTACACAGATTTCAGTAAGGCTTTCGACATGGTAGACCACGGAATCCTGATTGACAAGCTCGGTCTGTATGGTGTGAGAGGCACAGCATTAGAGTGGTTCCATTCGTATCTAACTGGCAGATTCCTACAAGTCAGAGTTAATGGATTTATCTCTGAAGAGTATGAAGTATGCTCTGGTGTCCCTCAAGGGTCACATCTTGGTCCGATTCTCTTTAATATTTTCATCAATGACATCGCAGACAATTTACTATCCGATTACCTACTATATGCAGATGACATGAAAATTTTCAGAAGAATCATGAATGACCAAGACTTAGAAATTCTTCAGCACGATCTCAATGAACTCCACAGGTGGTGTACTAAAAACAAACTAATGTTAAATATCGGTAAATGCTCAGTAATGTCATTCTCTAGATCACGAAATCAATATCAGGCTAATTATCTCATTGATGGACATCATCTCCCGATAGTCACCTCGGCAAAGGACCTTGGCGTTATTGTGGACCATAAACTGAATTTCTCAAGCCACGTGGAGAAAGTTGCGTCACAAGCTTTCAAGACTCTTGGTTACATCATTAGAGCTGGGAAGGACTTCAGCAATGTCTACACGCTGGTACGACTATTCGACAGTCTTGTGAGACCGATTTTAGAATACTGTTCTGTCATTTGGTCGCCGTATACCAATAAACTAATCAATCAGCTCGAAAGAATACAACGCAAACTATGTAAATGCATCGCCTATCGTACACGATCACCAGGAGATATTGAGACCGTATATAACAGATTTAGAATCAGCAAACTAATCACTCGAAGACAATTGTCTGATCTGACCTTCTTCTACAAATCTGTCAACGGACAGATAGACTCGCCCGAGATCCTGGAACAATTTGGCATTATCACTGCTAGGCCGGATCTAAGAGTGCGTAGATTGTTAGAAACCACTAAATCCACAAAAAGTTACGTGTACAATGGCCCAAGAAATAGGATTGCCAATCTGGTGAATAGCCACTGTGTTGATATCAACTTCTTCGATGAATCATACGTCTCATTCTCATCAGCGGCAAAAAGATTGTTAGCACAGTATTAAAATTACCCTCAACCCTATATGATTATACCATGTTGTTACTATGCTAGTATTGTTTTTTTATATATGTGCAATTTTTCTAATCCATTCATTTAAGTCTATTATTTTTGTAAAATCAATGTATATAGCCGATTGGCGTATGAATAAATAAATAAATAAATAAGATTTGTATATTTTCACATATCTGTCTCAAATTAAATACCTTTATTTGCGGTGCCCGATGTCTGCAATGCCTTTAGAAAAGTGATTTCTCCGGGTACCGTCTTATCCAGACGGTACGGTCTGACAGAGCTTCGAACGGATTACCGAAGTACCCATCGCAAACTTGACCTCACAATTCTCATGTTTCGAGTAAAATTACATGAAAGAAGTACTAATGCTGTATTTAAAGCTTATAGAAAAAAGATTATTTCATATGCACTTATTAATTTCTTCTCCCGCAGCGTCCTGATGTAGAATTACGTAAAGTTGTCATTGTCGCATTGGACTCGTATGTTTTGACGTTTGACGGATAACCGTCATGTCTCGCATCGCGTTGTCTCAAATAAACAATGACATAAACCTATAGATCCATTAAATCAATCACTCATTACATACTAATCGCACTACATTCAAACACAAAATATATAATACACATAAATGTACATGTAAAATATAATTAATTGCAAAAATACATGTTACCAGAGCGTGCCGAAGACACTTGTAATTGGGATAATGGGCATAGTCTTCACTATAATGTTTATTATCCGAGTATCATGTACCTATTAGCCTGTTAGTGTCTCTAATAAATAAAAATAAATAAATAAAGTAGAAACTGAAAGAAACAAACACCGACGTGTCGTTTATTTTTATTCTGTGCCGGGATAACAATTTTAAGATTCCAATATTGCTACTTTCAGAATATGGCCGAATATGTTAGTAACAGGTGTTTTGCGTCGCCACATTAAAGATAAGCTTATTTTACGAACGTTTTGAAAGAAAACTTAAAAACGGAAAAAATCCAGATGTTCCCTTCGGCCACCTGACTACCGACATCCTTCTTACCACTCTTTCCCCATTTATTCGCTCAGCACACTCAAACCGTCCCTTTGACCCTTTTTTAATTGACTATGCTAAGATTAGCTTTAGATTCTTTCTCAATATCTTCAATCTTTACCCAATCACAAACTCTTCACCAAATTGGATGGTAAATGTAAAAAATTAATGGTAAAAAAATTCCCGCATACGCACCATCAATAGAATTCACAGGTACAAATAATATATCTTCCATGTTATTAGTATCAAGGTATTTCCTCAATTTGTAATAATTAATTGATAGCGGCAGTGATCATCGGTGGTGATGAGTGTTTTCTCTGACACTCTGACTCTTTCTTTTCGATGGTTTCTTGAAACTTTTTTTTATTGGAGATTCAACTTTTAGCTAAAACAAAATTGTACATACATAAAAGAAAAAAATCTGTAACGTAATGACAAATAGAACCAATTTGTTTCTAATTTATTAAATATTTCAATTAATTAACCAATTTATTCATTTTGAGTAATAGATATAGGTCTTTTCATATTAAACAATTTTAATTAATCAATTAGAAAAGACATACAGAAAAAATCAAATTAACGAAAAAATATTTAAATGCCGCCGGTACTCAAACATTGTGTTAAGTTTACAGATATGCCCCTCTCGTATCCGTAAACTTAACACAACGAAACAATGCGCGTATTACGTACTGTACCCACACTAACTCAATCGCAAGCTTATATGAAAAGACTTATACCAATAGTGGACGTAAGCTATAGTAGAATATTTTGAAAATGTTCAAAATTTTAACATTAAAACTAGTCTAAAAAGAAGTTAAAAATTGAAATAATTTTCAGGCATATTCTAGTGTACACGTTAATAATTCGGATGAATATCATAATTTATAAAAAGACTATAGCTTCAAAAACTCTAGAAAAAAAAAATTATATCTCATTACCAACGACGACATCTATACTGGTTCATGTGGATGACAAATTTCACCCACAGATGGCATTAATAAATAAAACTCGCATGTGGAACGAGCTGTATAAAGATATATACATATATAAACATATATACAACTTCAAAAAATTTGATAGATGAGGATAGTAAATCATGGGTGGATTGTGAATATTGTATTGTATAAAGTGATCACTGAAGCTAGTCATAAGATAGATCGTAAGTCCTATAGACACCCAAAAAAGACTTCCATACCTACTTTCCCATATAATCTTTGTCTATTAGACATCTATAATATATCTTGTTAAACTATAGTTTTCTATTGTCTCTAATTAAAGAGATTATCTAATAAAAAGAAATTAGCAGATCTTATATTACTTTTCAAAATTGTTAATAATTATTTCAATAATCTAGTCCAATGCAACTAATTTTCTAACACACATCCCTTCTGGGAGCACTAGGCAAAGTATAACATTTCACTGTGATAATGTCAATACAAATCATCTCTACAATTCATCCATCAGAAGTTACATATCAGATATTTTTTCTGATTCACTTGATATTTGATCAATAGTCTTGCGCATAGTAATTCGCAACATGGAGCGACATTAGTTTGCGGCTCCTAAGTGAACTAGGTCGCTCTTTTAGTACGTCAGCTCGAACCAGAGAAAGGCAGATCGTTCGCTCACTTTGCTATTGCTCCCTGCACGCGTTCTTTCGTTGTGCTACTTTGCTGTTATTTTTTACTTTACATACATACATTGTACTCGTAGCATTTTGTTTTTTAAATATTTTTATTTTATTTATTAGTTCAACATAGAAATATTACGTACAAGATATTCTAAATGTGTTTATTCTAAGTATATAAATAAAATCTTGAACTTGTATGTATATTGTGTTAATAATGTGATTGGTGCAATAATTTCTTATTTTAGCGAATAAAAATACCCTTTTATAAATAATCAAATTTTTATTAAGTTTTGAAAATAAATCAACAAAAAGTACTTCTACTATAAAGGTTAAGTACCACATGGTAAAATAAAAACAAAAATAATCAACTAATATATTTTTATAAATAACTGACACCGTGATTAACTCGGGCGACGTCGCACTCTCGCTCATTCTCGCTTATACAAGTCGGTCTTATAACGAACTAAGGAGCGGGGGATCCGGGGACTAGTTTGCGTAGTTCATCTGTGTTTGTTCACGAACTACATAACAGCACTAATCATTGTACTAATCAACACTACTAATAATGTTAAGCAACCTGTATCAGATAAATTCAATATTCTGTAATTTGTATAAATGATTTTTTATTATTTATTTTTGATTAGTTCAAATTTTACTATGGTACTTATTTGTTCTATTCTATATCTTTCATTTAAACTCTTCACTCAGTTACATTAAAAAATGTACCTAAATACGCTAAAAGAAGTAAAAAAAATCACTTCTTTACATGCATTATTTTCGTTGGTATAACCTCATACTGCGCAAAAGAAATTAAATATACAAATAAACATTCTGGCGTCACTTAAATAATTGCATATTCTTTGTCTTCTTCTTCCCCTAGTTCTTGTCCGGTTATCGGACGTTGGCGACCATAATCTTGCTAGCAGCAGCTCCAAATATCTGGACAGTGGATTTCCACAACCACTGCCTCAGGTTTTTCATCCAGGATGTGCTTAGTCTTTCAGGACTTCCTATATTCGCAATTTTGCCTCGAGTGATGATATTAGAACCAAGCACTTTTCTGGATGTTGTAATTCCTTAAGTAATGACTTGTAATTCTGTAATTTCCGGGTTTTAATTGTTTTAAGGAATTATTTATCCTTTCACATCCGGATCATTACATTGTCACTGTATTCAATGTCTAAATAACGTTCTTCTTTTGCACGTACACCGCGGAATATCAACTTCCATGATTTTTAGTGACATCATTGTAAAAATAGAAATATTTATAAAATTATTAGATGCGAGTGTTTGTTAGGAATGAAAACACTAAACGTCAGTTGACATGTCAACATTTCAGTCGGCTACGTTTTCGCTCTCAAAATAAACATCTATGCAATATTCCCTAACGCAATGTTCACATATTTAAACCAACTTATCTAAGAAAATAAAACAATCCAGCACAAAAACATTCAAATTACTAACCTCAAATTTATTAAATTCTGGCACTACGACATAGATAAGACATGAAGAGATTTTAGTTTTCAACAACAGGAGATGGAGCTTACACTCACAAACGTCGAAAATGGCCGATTCTCAGCTTTTCAAGCGTCAAGATACCACTATTGCGATAGTGTTCCGCCTGAAGTTAGGTTACTACTACAGGGGTACCATCGTCGAGGAAATTTCACTACTATCAAATAACGTTAGCCGCACTGAAATTGGATTCTTAATTGTAATATTTCGAATAGAATTTTAACATGCAATATATTTTTTCTTGGGTGTAATGTGCCAGGAAACTGTATTAAAACTATCGCGTTAATAAAATATAAAGCATGATAGGGTATTTAGCCGTTTGTCTATGCAAATAAGGTAGAAATATTTCCAAAAGAACACCATGTGAAATAAAATTATGGCAATGTTAGATAATATATATTTTTTATTATTTAAAAAGTAGTGGAAACCTAAAAGGTTTATGGGTAACATTTACATGATTCAAATATAAGAAAATATAATAATATAATTTAGATACAAATGAATTTTTTATATTTGGCCGAGTTTTAATATTTTTGTCACATCTCTTTTGAATTTGTCAGTGGTCAGTTGTTTGGTCTGCTGTGGCAAGTCATTGTACAGTTTTAGTCCGTTGCAAATTAGTCGGGATTGTCCTGTTTTTGTTTTGGCGTGCGTTATGTGATAGTTTTGAGCCATTCTAGTGTTGTGTTGGTGTTTTTCGGTATTTTGTCTAATTTTATGTCTTCGTCTTGTATTTCGCCAATTGCTAGTTTGTGAATGATTTTAAGTGTTTCGATTTTTGTAATGCTTTCGATATTTAATTGTTGTGTTATACGGTATACAGTTTCAGTTGGTGTCCGGTATTTCAGATCATAGACCACTTTTAATATCTTGTTTTGCTGTCGTTGGAGTCTGTTTAGGTTAGTTTTGTTTCCGGTTCCCCAGAAGGGTATCAAGTATTCTATTCTACTCTTGACGTATGCCTGGTACATCAGAATTTTTACGGTCTTTGGTGTGATTTCGTGTATTTTGTGGAATAGGCTGGTCAATTTTGTCAGTGAGTCAGTTACTTTGTCTATTTGAAAGGTCCATTTGAGATGTCTGTCTATGTTGAGTCCTAAGTAGCTTGTTGGTCTTGTGGTTAGGATTCTCGCCTCGTGATCCAAAGGTCGCGGGTTCGAATCTCACTATAGACAAGCAAGTTAGTCCTATTTTCATTGCACAAGCGTTTAGCTTAGTTTGAAAATAGTAAGAATATTGATGTGACACGTATTCCGTGTTCGCATCTCTATTTTTTTTTAAAAAAATTAAAAAAAAAAAAAAAGTATTTAGTATTTTCTAGTTCAGTAAGTGTTTCATTATGTATTTTTATGTCCATTTTATGCATTTTCCGTTTGGCCTCAAAGTTAATGTAGTTACATTTTTGAGCGTTTAAGGTTAGTATATTTCTTTTTGTCCATTCAGTTAATATGTCTATGTCTTTGTTGATTTGTTTTGTGGTTTCTATGTCATTATTGTTTTCGTAAAATATTCCGAGGTCGTCCGCATAGAGTATTATTTTGCCTCTAATATTTAGCTGCTCCAGGTCGTTTATGTATATTATATAGAGTAATGGTCCTAGGATTGATCCCTGTGGGACACCATAGCTGACATTCATATATGTACTTGTGGTTTCGTGTAGTGTGGTGTATTGCTTTCTGTCTTTTAGGTAGCTGTCGAAAATGTTTAGGACGTTGCCAGTGATTCCGATTTTTGATAATTTGTTGACTAGGGTAGTCAGATGTACCGTGTCAAATGCTTTTTTAAAATCGAAAAAGAGTCCGGTCACGCTTTTTCCTTCGTCAATTTTTGTCTGTAAGTAATTTAATAAGTTTATCATGGCTGTTGTGGTTCCCTTTTTTTCTTGGAAGCCGTGCTGTGTTTTCGTCAGTATGTTGAGTTTATTCAAGTGTTCGAGTAGTCTTTTGTGTATTACTTTTTCAAATATTTTACTAAATACAGCGAGGTTTGCTATGGGCCTGTAGTTGCTGGCTTCGTCTTTTTTGCCACTCTTGTGTATTGGGGTTATTCTGGCTATTTTCAGCTCATTGGGGAAAATTACGAGTTTCATGTGTCTATTTATGAGTCTTGTGATGGTGGGTATTAGTGTGTCTTGTATGATTTTGAGTGTTGATGTTTTGATCTTGTCATATCCGGGGGATGCATCTTTTTTGAGATTTTTTATTATTAGGTTGATTTCTCTGTCTGTGGTTTGTCTGAGGTACATTGAGGCGATTGTTTTTGGGTCTTGTGGTGGTGTTGCTTTTTTCGGTTCGTTGATTTGTGTTGCTAGGTTTTCTCCGACTGTAGAGAAGAAAGTGTTTATGGTTTTCACTATTTCTTGCGGATCTTCTGTGATAGTTCCATCTTCTTTCTTTATTCTCTTTATGTTTGTTTTTTTATTGTCTGAGTGAGATACAATGCAATTCACAATTTTCCAGAGTTTTCTGCTTTTTTTTATTTATGCACATGATGCATTTTTTATTTTTTATATGAAAACAATTTTTATTCGTACAAACCATACCTTTTATTCGTACAAAAATGTGCAATGTGCAAATATCACGCCTATAGTTATTTAAAATTTACGTAATATTTAAATAAAAAAAATTCCCTTGTACTATATTTTTTAATTTTTTAATCTGCTTATAAAATAGTTATCACGATTTTATTTAAATGATTTTACTTGATTAACCTTGTTATGTAATTATTAGACTTTGTCAACTAAGTATATATTTTGTAAACCTCTATTAAAATTTTTAAATTATATAGATTAAATTATATAAAATAAGATTAGAGATGTCTCATAGAGACGAAATCAATTTTTTTATTGTACTGTGTTCTGAAAAATTTGAACAAACTCAAAATATTCTGAAAATATTTTGGTTCTGATTTCATGATATAACCATTTTTTTACTTTCGTGTTCGATTTTTATTCAGTTTAATTTTTTTCTTTATTTTCGTGTTCTTTTCCAATTATGCTGCCTTCAAATTTAATAAAGAATATTCCTTTTGTAAAATAAAATTTAAAATGAAATTATTTTCAGCAATAAAAATGATTTCATTTCAAAGTAAAAATATTAAAATTGTCGCCTTCCCTCATCCTCCACCTAATTTAGTATAAAACAAACAAAGCTATTTATGAGTGAGAAGATGATGGCAGCGGCGAGTGTTAAATATAACAAAAAAAGGACGGAAGGCGTCTGCGAAAGACGTGGGACAATCAGATAAACCAAATGTCAGAGGACGTTCATGTTAAAAGCTCCAATAATTGAAGTGTGCATAAGAACATACGGGAATGTGGTTGAACCAAAATGATGTGCCAAGATAGAAGAGTGGCGTTCTATCATCTCTGCCTACCCCTGTGAACGGCGAAATGGCTAGTAAAGAGCACCTTTATTCTGTACTAAAGAGTGTCTCATCTATTTTATCTCTTAGCTTTTTTTAATCTATGGGTTTGAATTTATTGGTCGCGTTCATATTTTTGAGTTTGTTATATACTTCTCTTTTCTATGATTTGCTATGCGACCTGCGAGCTGTCAACATCTTTTTTCTACGGCTGTCAAAGAATTTATTGAAAGCCTCATCCATAGATAACATAATATAATAGCTTCGTCTTTTTATCAAATTAAATATTGAATTTTTTTTTATAATACTTGGGGTTGTGAGCTATTTTTAATATTAACACATTTTCTGCTATAATTGAGTGTCCTGATTCCAGAAATGGCATGATTTCTCACAATTCGATGGGCATCCATCAATTCAAGACAACACATATCTCAGTTATCAATCACTCAAATAACGTTACCATAACTGGTAATGACAAGGCAAATAATAACCAAATTCATGATTAAACGGCCGGGTAATAGTATCATTTTGCGAGGAATAGTATCATTTTGCTTCAGTGCGCAAACTGATATCTAGTGGTTATCGTCAATTCTGAACCCTATTTAATATTTTTGATTTGGCTACGAGCTGCGATAGAGGCCTATGCGTGGGATTGTTTAAGGTGTAGGTGGCAGGGCACAGTTTCACCCACAGACACTTGGAGTAATGGAGGCTCGATGCAGTGGCAAGGGTGATCCGAGACTAGAGTCCTCTGTTATTTTGCAGCCGAAAATAGTAGGAATATTGATGAGACACATATTCAATGCACGTTTCTCTAAATTTTTTTTTTTTTTAATTTTGCCCAAACTGAATTCATGTTAAACAAGATTTTCTTGCATTTACAACATCATATCAGATGACAAACAATATTTATTAATCTAATACCTAATTGAGTATTGAATGCACCATTTTATTTGTCATGATTGTAGAACAATGACGGATGTGCAAAAAATTCCATATTGACTTTTTTGGATCGTTAAAAAGTGAAAAAAAGAAGTCATCTAATGGTATATAAATAGTGTATTTTTCCTCATTAATTTAACAGTTGTTATACGAAGTTGGCATTTTGACGGTTCTGATTTGCGATCGTAGAATAATGCAGCATGTGTAAAAACGTCGTTGTACTGCGCTGATTATACTTGAGGTTTGAAAGGTATCAACTTTAAATAACTAACTCAAGTTTCAAAGGAAAATCTTTTGTAATTATCGAGCTATGACATAAAGTGTCTTTATGTAAATAAAACTTCAAACTGCTCTCCTGCAAACTTGAGAAAAATCACATGCATCGTTATTCTACGATTATGATGTATTGTTGTGATTGTCATCCTCATGAACATTTCTTTTTTTTAATGCCTTAAACCTCTATTTTTAAACTCGCGTTACGCATATCCTTCTTGGAATAAAACGCATTTAATTTTAAAAATTTATATTTACAAACTTAAATAAAATATAAACAAAAGATACCGTAAAATCACATGACTTTGTTCCAAATTTTATTTAAATTGCTCTTATTAGTTGAGTAAATTGACAGACAATGGCAGTGTGCCCTATAAAACTAGCACTGTCATAATACAATAAAAGACGAATTAGACTCGGCCAGTATGATTCAGTGATAAAAATTGACATTTTGTTGAATCAAATTGAGGGTTTTACTGGTTTTTGAAACAGTCTTAATACAGCGCTGTCTCACGCATTATGAGACTAATCATATATATTTTTTGATAAATAAATTTGAAAAAGACATTCAACTGAAAATGTATTTGTATATGGAAAGTGGTGGGAACTTATAAAACATCTTTTTCGTTGAGAAATAAACCAAAATTATGTTTGGAACACTGAGATCTCAGCTTTGTTCCAACATTTAAAAACACTGATCTTTATTTCATTCTATCAACTGATTCATCATTTTGACTAAATAACCATCTCGAAGTCTGTAACTTGTCTCTCAAATAAATGGGAATAAAGATATACACAATTTTATTCAAAACTCGGAACAAAGTCATATAATTTTACGGTAGTTAATAATATTTTCAGCACATGCCAATAGCATATTTTCAGCTTTTTACAATCTGTTTCAAAATATTCTTGAATAGTAATTCTGTTATTAGTCAAAAATTATTTTTCAATACTTAAAACTAAGCATCTTTAAACATTTAAACATATTTTTCCTAATTAAATTAAAATTAATAGAACATTTTTATTAGACGGTCGCCATTAAAATGGCATCAATTCAAGCTTACTTAAATAATGATTATGTAACTTTATGGATGTAACATAAACTAAATAATGAAATAGATCAGAATTTTAACATAACCTGATCCAAATACATATGACACAAGATCAGAACACTAGGCTACGAGGGCTGCGTAATTTTAGTGGTCTGTGAGCGCAACTTATTTATTTTAAGAGTATAGAGAACCAGATTGCGTTAGGTTAGTTCATCTATATATTTTGGTGGTCTATGGTTTTAAGGGGTTATATACAGTCAGGACGCCCAAAAAAAACGATTTTTCAAGAATTTTTTCTGAAAAGACTTTTTAATTTATTAATGTGAAAATTTGTACACATATTATGGTTACTTTTAACTATATTTTAATATTTTTGTATTTGTAAAATAATAATTTTGAAAGCTGCTATAGCTGGTCTCCAGGAGCTCCTCTCAAAAAAGGCATCTTGCGGTGACAACGATATCTCTGGACTGGATCATCGAAAATGAAAATACCTAACGGATTTCGTCAAAGTATTGTATTATCTTGTAATTAAACAAAGGAATAAGCAAAATAATTTTTTTTGACAAAATGGCTACTTCTTAAAAAAAAAATCAATTTTTCACCAAAATTTTGGCCTTAAATTGTTTATAAAAAAATATATATTAATAGGCGAGAAAAAACCTTCGATTAATTACTAAAAAATATACTTAATAAGCTTGTTTTAAAATTTGAGACTGATCGGTTGAGCCGTTTCCGAGAAATCTTTGTCACCGATCTTAAAGAGACAGTTTTGAGAAAAACGGCTTTAATGTTTCAAAAGCGCTTTACATAGAGTAAAAAACATTTTTTTCAACTTACATCGAGTCGTCTATTCCAGGGCCATACTTTCACTTTAGTCATCTGAATACATTAGAAGGGAACATTTACAATGGGCAGGTAAATAAAAGGTACATCGTTTACAACAGGTAGTTAAAAATAAATGGGACTGCTCTCTGAGTGAGCCCTGGCTCTCCGGCCTCGCGAACGACTACAAATATGCGCGTAACTTTAGAAATAATCACCGGATTGACTTGAAATTTTCTGTGTGTTTACTTAAATATGTGTACATTATGAAATTTAAATAAAAATAATTCAATTTTTTGAAAATTCTAACTGTATATAACCCCTTAACACTTGAAAAGTTAAGGAGATAAATTCAAGGTTAACATTTTTTGTTCAATGTTTCTGTAAAAATTGGGTAATCATAGAAGTAACCGGCATAGAATTTTATAAATTCATTGGAACGTAAATATAAGACAAGTTGATTAAAATATTCGAAATTTTCACACACAAAACATTAAAAACATAAACGAAAGCATATAATGAATTAAAAGTATGTAATATACCCTTTTTGTATAAAGGAGTAAATGATTTGCATTTTTCTAGTACGTTAGTTTACATATTGCATTAACTGAATATGAAATATTTTCCATCGCAGCTTAATGGCAAAAAATTTTGATTCAACGACACATTCTTGCACGTGTCCTGTAATTTCCAATATATTAACAGTTTTGGCGGTTTAGAGATTCGTATAGATATTTCAAAGCGACATTTAAATATAAAAATATTTTATATTTTGAAACATAATGATGGCCGAGTACAAAATGAACACAATGACAGTCTTAAATCTGACACGAGATAAATATATACCAAATCGAAATTACAAATTGAGTGATAATCAAAGAGGATGTATGTCAGGGCAGAAGCGTGTTCCACTATATCTTCTCTAACTAGGTTAGTTCAGTATAACAGAATGTTAGTTAACTTAGTAAAAACCACTACCAGATTTAAGGTCTACTGGTCTCTTCGTCAGGACCAACACTACACTACTATGATCACTACACTACTATGATCACAACACTACACCACACCCATAGTATTGCTAAACTTTCACCAATATTTATCACATGTGTGTTAATCTTGTCAGAGACAAGCATGCACTAACTAGCCTATAGAACAATCAGGAATCTAACGGGAGAGAGTGAGATTCCTGATTATTCTGTAGACTAGTTAGTGAAAGCTTGACTCTGACAAGATTAACACGCATGTGATAAATATTGGTGAAAGTTTAACAATACTATGGGTGTGGTGTAGTGTTGTGATCATAGTAGTGTAGTGTTGGTCCTGACGAAGAGACGGATACGTCTTGAAACCGATAGATCTTAAATCTAGTAGTGGTTTTTACTAAGTTAACTAACATTCTGTTATAATGTCTAACCACAAAGTTAATGCTTTAAATATTAATAATATATTAGTTTTTTTAATAAGAACAGTGAGGTTGAGGGTTGTCATCTGAAACAAGATTAGAGCGCACGTGGTCCTACGAATAATACTACGAACATAAAATGGTCAAAAAATAATTCATATTAAGAAAATTAAGTATTATTTTAAAATGTGCCATTTTATATAATAATACATTATGCCTTTTGAGGTAAAACTCACTAAGTGACATTAGAGTAGTTATGAGATAAAGAGGTTTGGACATTCAACAAGTGATATTAAAATTATGCATCGAAAATGCTCAAATTATGAGTTTTACCACTAAATAACAATAAATAGACACGGAATATTCACTTACTAATTTTTATCTGAAGTACAGATAGGAAAAATATGAATGTTTGTATTCATAACTCATATTGGCCAATATTGCAGTTAGTGAGTGAGTTTTACCTCTAAAGAGACGATATACAGGGTGTAACAGAGCTAGTCCACAATACTTTACGAGTAAGTTCCTGCCTAAATTACGAGTCATAAATATTCAAGCAACAATGTCCTAATATCAATAGTTTTGAAGATAAGTGATATATATATCAAAATACGCATTTTATTTAACACTTTTGACTTATATTGAATATAAAAAAAATTATTACCGTCAAATCAAATAAAAAAAATCTTTAAAACCTTGCAGAAATTAGGAAAATATTTTTTTAAGAATCTACCCGTAAATTATTGTGAACTAGCTATGTTACACCTGTATAATTATTCAATTCAACAAGATACAACAATACCTAATATATTTTTATTATCTTAAACAATAATTATCAAATCCCAAGAGTGTATTTACAAATAATAGCTTTCAAGGTGACATTTCGAAATGGTAATTTCTGAGTTACAAAAACGTACATAAAACAAACGATTAACAATTTTTAATCTAAAATAAAATATATATTTTTATATATCTCTATTCTTTTCAGAATAATCTGAAGACTCAACTCTAGATATTACAAACACGAAATTAAATTGTAATTTATCAGCTTTTCTTTGTTTGAATATATATATTCCATTGGTCTTAATTATTAAACTTCAGATTCAAACTAAGTCAGATATAAAAATGAAGAGCTTCAAAGTTGTCAATCAAAAGAAAAAAAATCCATCTAATTTGAATGTTTATTTAAATTACGTATTCACAATATATAGGGATGCTTCGCTCTACGACGCTTCGATAACGCAGTGCGTTGAAAATTATAATTTATAATAGAATATTATGTAAACTAGAAATGAAATGGATATCTGGTTACTATCCGGCCTTGTTTTATTAACCAAACAGATACCAGATAGTAGCTCAATATCTGGCGGATATATTTCCATCAACTGTGAAAATTTCATGAAATTAATGCCACTAAATTTATCCAATTTTGAGGGAAGATACTTCAATGTAAATAAAATTCACATTTTTGTATAAAATAAGCTTATTATTTATTTAATCAAGAAATTGGTTATTATTCGAAATTAACCAACGACAAATAACGATGAATGAACACTATTTTCTCTGCATTTTGGGGCGGTAAGCGATTGTGCTTGTTTTCGTAAACATGACCGGCTTCAGAAAATAGTATTTTGCTTTCACGCTGCAAGGAGACAAAGGTAAAATCTTGTCAAATAGGCGATCTTTTTTCATTAATAACTAGCAATTTAGAAGTCGATTAAAATTATAAAAATAACAAGTGAGTGCAACAAATAAAAACCTCAATGCGTGTCATTTGCTCACTCACGAAGACTTACCCACGTAGCTTGGATCTAACGTCGTGACACGTTTGTGGCTATGGGCCGAATTCGGCAGCTACATATCCGGCTATCCAGTATTTGAATTCGCCGGATATCCGGTATCCGGCTAAACTACTTACCATTTCATCTCTAGTATAAATTCCATATAGTTTTATTCCATCTATTTTGAAGATCATCACGGATAGTCTCTACAAAGCTAATGCCGATTCGATCTACTTCAATTATTCTGTTTGTGTCTAGACCCGCACATATTTTTGATATGACATGATCGACAAATCAATTGTCGACACTTCGAAAGATTCAAAGGAGATTTATGTTCCGAAATGAAAAGAACTAACAATGAATTAATAATGAACAAATTCAAAATGCTTTGAATGTAATCGATCACACATGTATGAAAAATAACATCGACATAACCGTGTTAAGAACACGCATTACCAAATTTACACATCCAAATTTACAATGAAGTTATTTCTGTAACTCTAAACTCTCTACATCCTTTATTGCTTTATATCCGATAATCGAAGATTTCCCATTTGGGGTAAGTTTTACAATAGATTTCACCATTCTTTGTGTGCTGAGTTTGTCCATAGATTTCGTAATCCACACTTTAGTCGGATTAGAGTTTTGGTGATTTTCACTTGGACTCAAATTGGCAACCTTTATCCCTCCTGTGGGTTTTATTGTGTTACAAAGCTTTTGCGTATTTTGAAAAGCAGTCTTGGAGAGAATGATCCTTTTCAACGGAGATTGTGCTAAATTTTTGTTCTTATTTACACCTGCGTTATTGACATTAATCGTTGATATTATTTGTCCATTTTCATACACTTTATTGCCGGCGCTCGCGACTATTTTGTTGGACGGTTCATCATCTGTTAGATCAAACACATCGTCGGCTGATCGTTTTCGGATTATGTTTGGAATTTTATTAGGAACATTTTTCACTATCGGTTTACTTGGTGTTTTCGCATTAGTGTCAATTACCATTACTTTGGACATAGTAATATATGGGGCCGAAACCGCAGATGTACCTATCTGTGTAGCACTCAAATTGTTATTATTTACGGGCTTGGGTGCCAACTTCTGATTGCTGGCGGTGCTCAGTGACGTGACACCCGCAATTTGGGGAGTCATCATCACCTTGTTTTGAGAAGACACGGAAAAATAAACTTTTTTGGGAACTTGGCTGCCCGTGCCATTCACGACAAAGGCGAATTGCATCGGATTCGTACTAGTCATTACCGGCTGAATATTGTTAAGCAGATTCGATACCGCCGGGGTGGCGGACACGTTCTGCGTAGTATTTTGGGGCTCTGGAATGGTAACACTAGCCTTCGTACTATTGTGAGATTTGGATTGTGGAGATTCGCTGAAAAGATGATTATTGGAAGCAGACTTTGGTGCGAGGGACTGCGTGGAAACGATCCTCGGAGTACAGTTGCTCAGCAAGTTCTCGATGCCAGTCTCAGGGTTAATGCTGGCATTTTTCATTTGGGACTTCCGTAATTCATTAGTCAAATCGATGGATTGCAACACATTAAACACTTCTACGCCGTGTGCATTGCCGGGCAGCGTCTTATTCTTTGTCAGAGGATTCTCATTGTCGTTTCTAAGTGGAGATTTGTTACAAGTAATCAAAGCATGCGGGATTTTATCTTCAATATCCAAAGAATCCTCCGGTTTCTCGGGCAATATCTCACCCAGATTCACAAAGTTGCGCAGTGCCTGGTGATTGTCGCTTTCGTGTGATATGAGGATATACTGCATCGGTGCTTTACCCTGTTGTCCGCTGTTGGGAGAATGTTGCAAGTTGACAACTGCCAAATTTTCCTGTTTTATAGTCGCAGGAACACTATCAGTCTGTTGCGTGTCACCGGTGATGTACTCCGCTTCTTGGCTGTCGGGTACTTCGGCCTTGACATGGTCGCAAGTGATGAACTCGTACGACTCTTCGGGCGGATTGTCCGGCAGTATGAAGTTGTGCGATCCGTCGGTTAAGTTGAGGGGCGTGATGATTGGGAAGTTGCTCACCTGGGGTGTGTATTCTGTTTCGGGAGGATTTTTCAAATCGACTTCGATTATCGAGTGTCCCTTTTCCTTTTTATACTCTTCGTAGATGGCGCTGATGGCCAATTTTAATTCTCTGTTCTTTTGCTGAAGAAAGCTCATCTCCTTCAGGCACGCGCCGAGCGTCCTCTCCAAGTTACCGACCTTCTTCTCCTTTTCTAGTTTGTCGGTTCTAACCGTTATTTCTTCCTCTATTTTCATTTTACACAACTTTAGAAGTTCTTCTTTGGACATGCTCTCCAACATTAGCTGAATTTGATCCATCACAACTTTTATGTTGAACGATTCTGAAGTTTTAGCTTTTTCCTTTTCTATTTGTTTGCTGATTTCGCTAATTTTATCATTTTGACTGTCGTCATTATTGTTCTTTAATAAATCTGCAATTTTAAAAAATACATCTGTTACAAAAAATTGATAAAATCTTCACTTTATGCAAAACATATTACAAGACTATACTGATATATAAAATTTGTAACACAGTTTCAAAAAAAAAACTGTCACCCCTAATTCTTTGAATAACAAGATTGTTAACAAAACAGTCAGGACATACATAATGTTTCTATGAGAAGAAATAAAGCAATCTGTCAAATGTCAAAATAAACTGTTGTAATAATGGTAAAAACAATCATTACGCTTTATTGCTATCCAGAGAATAGGGTGAGTGAGGGGGGGAGGGGCAATCTTGCAATTCTCAAGTCATGATACACAATTTATTTTATTTTATTATTATTAATAGTGATGCAACAAATACGAATACGAATATTCATATTCGCCGAATAGTAGACATTTACCGAATATTCGTATTTGGCGAATATCATTACGAATATTAAAAACAAAATATTTATAACTGAAAGCAACGCAAATTACGGTTTGACCGTGCACCGTGTATCTGAACACACCTCTATTATCGGGGATTCCCCTTACATTGAAACTCAAAATGAATGGATTTGTTGAGTTCTCAAATTCTTTTTTCTATGGAACTCAAGCTGTCAATTGTTACTTGTTTCTTGTTTCACAGCTAAAAATAAAATTGAATTAATGAATACGTATATATTGGTATTACTATTGATACATTTTTCAAATGGGATATTCAGGTAAATGAGGTATGTAAGAGATTGAGAACTGTATTGGGATGTATGCACAAGATTAAATATTATGTTCCGATACAGACTATGAAAACTATACATCAATCTTTAGCGGAATCGTTAATAAAGTAATAACTAGTTAGGGTCTATCTTGCAAAACTAATATTAAAAAAATCCAAAATATTCAAAATTCGGCAATAAAATTAATAAATAAAGTGCTACTAAAGATATACAGGAACTCTTCAAGAAACAAGGCTCTAAGCCAATTAATGCTATCTTGTGGTACAAACTAATTACACAATACATATCATGAAGATGGGACATATAAACATAGATTGATACATAAACATAGTACCAGATTTACGGTTAAAGAAGGACTACGAATACCGAAGGTCATTAATAAGTATGGACAAATAAGACTAAAATATGTCATACCAAAATTATTTTATAAAATTCCATGTCATGTCAAAAAGGACATTAGTAAAAAAGAACAAAAGACAGAATTAATGAAAATATTACTAAATAAAAGAGATTTATTTTGATTTTGGTAATTTGTTTTATTGTTTCTTGTATTTTTATATTGTATTGTTGATTTTGTATTTGAGTTTATAAGATTTATGTATTTAATTCATATGTATGTATTCTGATAACTATAATTTATACATATATTTACATATTGATGCACCTACAGACAAATGTCAATGTGATGTTTTGTGGGTCTGAGATGTAAAAATAAAAATAAATGATAAATAAATAAAAATAAAAATAATAATTTTAAAAAAAACATGACTTCTTTCATCTAGTTTTTTTGGGATTTTAAAAAGGTTAGGTGCTTATTCCATGTAGTTTTTGTTTTGTAATATGTATTGTTATTTCCATTTTATTTCCGTAAAATGTAAAAGTGTTAACTATTATAAAATAATTTTCTAATTAAATCTAATAATATGACCTCTCATAAGCGTGAAAAAAGTGATATTTGAAAACAATTCGATAAGAATGGTAAGTTAAATTTAAATATAACTTTATTTATTTGTTTTTGTTATAAAGATATAGGTTTGTGTACATGACTTATTAGTGGACTCGTCCCAAAACAAAGCCGGCCCACTGAGACGAGTTTATTTTGTTTTGTTCGGGGACTCTAAAATAACTTTTAAATTGTTTATAGATGACGAAAGTAAAGCCATATGCAGGTATTGTACCTGCGAACTGTCTCGCGGGGGTAAAACCGCGACTATTAAGGGATTCACTACTACTCCATTGTGGACACACATGAAAAGATTTCATAACAAAGAGCTTTCTGATACTCAAATCTGTTGCACCACCACGGATGAAGCCAATATTGATGTGACACCAGCTAAATTTGCCGGCGGTAAATTTTAATTATTAAATCTCTTAGTAAAAAAAGAACAGTGGTGTATTATTTATTACCTCGTTGAATTATTTGTATTAGTTTTCGCCAAATAGTAGGTTTGATATTCGTATTCGTTGCATCACTAATTATTAAACAACTTTTACAAAAGAATATACAGGATTATTTGGAAAACATTAATAACCACGCAGACTATATTCCTGCCTTGATTGTGGGTCGAAAATGTTCAAACAGCCATGACCTGATATCAATAGTTATGGAGCTCTGCAATATCAAAGTTTGGATTTTTTTTTCAATTTTTCCAACTTATTTTTTACAAAACGTTGAACTATTATTAGAGTAATTTATATTGATTACGAAAAATTCATTAGTTTCAATACAAGTTAAATAAAATGATAAAAACCCTGCAGAAATTCCAATTGGAATGTTTTCCAGTTGAAATTGAAAGGTTTTTAATATTTTATTTGACTTGTATTAAAGGGAATGCATTTTTAATATTGGGTATAAGTCACTGTAATAATAGTCAAATGTTTTACAAAAAATAAGTCAGAAATATTGAAAAAAAATGCTTAAACTTAGATGTCGCATATCTCCATTACTATTGGTATTTGGTCAAGGTTGCTTCAACATTTTCGACTCACAATCAAGGCGGGAATATAGTCCTGCGAGGTTATTAATGTTTTCCAAATAACCCTGTTTATTATTAGAATATAACAGCTAGACCCACAAAACATCTTAATAGATGTTTATCTTGCAGTTTCATCCATATATGTAGTTGAACACATTTTATAAAGTAATTGACACACAATTTAAAACACCTTAAAAAATAACTCTTATTTCTAAATACTAAACGTAAAGTAATAGAATATAAAAAATTGGATAGAAGAATACGTACAAATTTGCCTAAGTCAAAACAATTTATCCTAGACTAGCTGTTTATACCCGGCGTTGCACGGGTTGAGGATTAAGATTAAAATAAATTTATGGGGGTAAATGAAGGTTCGATTTGAACGGTAAAGATTTGCATCGAAAATATATCAGGGGGAGGGGAAAGAGTAAAAGAATAGGGGGGATATGTCGCCAATGTTAAACGCTGAGTCCTAAAGAATAATTTTGGAAATTTTGAGTACGATTGGTTGAATACAGATTTGCATCTAAAATATATCAGAGGGCGGGTAAAAGTAAAAAAGGGGAGGGAAGAAATGTCACTTTTGTTACCCGCCGGGTCCTAACGAATAAGTCTCCAAATTTTGTGTCCGATCGGTCAAACGGTACAGATCTGCATCAAAAATATATATAAAGGTAGGGGAAGGGTTAAAAGAATAGGGGGAAATGTCGCACATAATACCCGCCGAGACCTTAAGAATAAGTTTACAAATTTTGAGTCCGATCAGTCAAACGGTGCAGATTTGCATCGAAAATGTGTCAGAGGGAGAGGAAGGGGTAAGAGAATAGGAAGGAAATGTTGCCTATGTTAGCTGCCGAGTCCTAAAAAATAAGTTTCCAAATTTTGAGTCCGATCGGTCAAACGGTACAGATTGCCATCGAAAATATGTCAGGGAGAGGGGAAGGGGTAGGAGAATAGGGGGAGAATGTTGCCTATGTTACCCGCCGAGTCCTAAAGAATAAGTTTCCAAATTTTGAGTCCGATCAGTCAAACGGTACAGATTGGCATCGAAAATATGTCACGGGGAGGGGAAGGGGTAAGATAACAGGGGGGAAATGTTGGGTGTTACCCGCCGAGTCCCAAAGCATAAGTATGCAAATTTTGAGTCCGATCGGTCAAACGGTTCAGATTCGCATCAAAAATAGGTCAGGGGAAGGGGAAGGGGTAAGAGAATAGGGGGGAAATGTTGCCTATGTTACAGTCAGTTTCATTTAAAGATGCCAAAACTAATACATAAACAAATAATTTGTGTGATATGTAGGTCTGTAAATGTGTTAGTAGAAATCACATCACTGATTGGTTAAAACATGTCGTGACGGATAACCGATAAATATTTTAGTACGTATTCAACTGTCGAGGCGGATGCACGTGCGCTTGCTTAAAGAAAAATACGGTGACCATTGGTGACCGTTGAGTGGGGTAATATCATGTATGCAAAATAGATCGCCAATATTGGGAATGGGAAATTGCATTTGACGATTTCACCGATGAAAGCAATTTAATTTTTAATGTGTCTGATGACGAAAGTGATGGCACGTCTGATGTGATGCGTACTTATAATTTTTTAAATATTTCTTTTATTTTTTGCCATTTTTCCTAATATTTTCAATACATTTTTTTTATAAGATATAGTATTTTGATTTTTATATTATTTATGTAATAAAATATATAGCTCAAATTATTTTTTTAAAGTGGTCCTTTATTTATTTATTTGTTTGGAAATATTCACAGATATAAGAAATGATATGTATAAATGTATGAGAGTGTAAATAGATAGTAATGAACTTATTAACCTATATCCTAACATATTTATCTCATATAGAAATAATTTTGAATTATATACATATATTTATTTATTTATTTCAAAAAATCCTTATTTACAATATATAGGTACTTAATAATACTTTAACAATAAAAATATAAGATAAGATTACACAATCAAGTATTAATTCAATGTTGCGTCGCAGAATTATGTTCACTTGTGATCTTAGGTGGTATAGAGACACGTGATAGATATCGATGTCGGTGAATAAATCGTTATAGACTCGGCATATTTTCACTATGGGGGAGCGTAATCCGGAATCGGTACGAGCTACAGGAATTTGGAAGATGTACTGTGTTCTAGCAGCTCTTATTGGGACGTGGATGTTGATAAGTGATAATAGGGTGGACAATTAAATTGTTTTCGACAGATCTTATACAAATTAAAAATGTCAAGAGCTGTGCGTCTGTTTTTTAAACTTAAAATGTTTAAATAATTTAATGAATCTGCGTTGTGCTGCCGCGGGATGTTTAACCTGAAGCTAAGTGTTTTTATGTATTTCCTTTGTATGTTTTCAAGTTTTCCGATTTACATATTATAGTAGAGATTTCAAATGCTAGGTGCATATTTAAGGTGCGGTAGGATAAGATTTTGGTACCAATTTACCCTGAATCTAAATATTTCAACATCATTTTAAAAATATATAGGTATGTGGTAATGTTAAAAACAAAATCAAATATTTTTGTATTTTTACATCATGGTCACCCTATGCGCTTTGGCATCTCTAACTGGCGGACACTTTACCCGCCGGGTCCCAAAGCATAAGTATGCAAAATTTGAATCGAATCAGACAAACGGTGTGGATTTGTATAGAGAACAGACAGACAGACAGACATTGAGTTTTATAGGTATAGATTACATGAAGAACCTTGTTAATTTGATATTCAAGGGACCCAAAAAAAATTTTGAATTATGCAAAACACCGTTAATTCGTAATACAAGGTACGAAAAAAATTGCAATGCGATTGTGAAAATCGCCAAAAATCGTAAAACTCAAGAAGAAAGCAAAAAAGGTCTGTATTTTTGCATATTTCAAGGAATCATTTTGAAAACGCAATATTAATTATGCTGGCATAAAGATCGTGACATTTCTATCACTAATGTACCCGATATTGACATTCATTGTGTTTGATAAGCGCATACTGTATGGAAAGATATGTAGCAGCATTCCGCGACCGAAGAGATGCGGCGTAAGATCCACTTGGTGTGACACGGGCCTAAGGGGCATATTTTCCACATTAGCCACCCGCGACTAGCATGGCACCTTCGTGATTTACTGGTACAAAATAGTTGGGTAATGTTTATTTCACTGACCTTCGTTAGAATTTATCCAGAAGCCCATATCACTCTGTGTCGGCCTATCATTATTTCTCTTTCTATTATTCTCTTTTTCATTCTTGTTCAAAATCTTCGTCATCGCTTCTGCTTCTACATAACGCACATATGGATGTACTTCCGATAGAACCACGTCTTTGGCAGATGAGATCTGGAAGGAATAAATGTAATAATGTTTGGTGTATTATTGCAGATATTTCTTACCTCCTTCAACACATACAATATCCGCTTGGGGGGGAGCGGCTCGTACCTTATTGGATTCTGTAGTGAAGGTTCAGAAGTGGGTTGTTGTTGTTGAAGAGTTATTTAGATCCTTTAAGGTGTTGGACATACGGCAGCTGTACACCTAATCTATCTTAATTAATTTTTTTAAGATCCTATCTACACATGCACGTTCAGAGGCCAGGGATACAAGGAGCAAGATAAGTGGAAACTTCACGGTCCCGAGAATGAACACAAAATTCGGACAGAGATTTTTCTTATTTTGTGCTCCAAGAATGTATAATATCCTGCCATTAGATGTAAAGGGTCTTAAGGTGTGAAAAGAATTCAAGCAGGAAATAACAAGGTGGCTCTTTGGTGTGGGTAGGACAAAAAATGAGAGCAATGTGTCATCCCTATTAATATAGCCATATCAATACAGTCCATATTAATATAGCCACAAAAACGTTTTGCAATGGAATTGTCACATATGACACATTGCTTTCGTTTTGTAGTCTGCCTACATTTGGTAACCGCTTTGTTGGCTTCTGTTTGAATAATTTTACTCCTTATATACAATGTTTAAAAGTATAATCTCTAATATATAGTTTTTTGTTTGTGTTTTATTTCTTACGTGCAATATATAAATTTTATTTATAATATGTAGTCTTGCTAATGTCTAAACTTAAAAAAAAAAAAACTGTATAGGTAGTTGCTTCGGAACAGACATTGTCTAGTGAAGCAACTACCTTCATTTATATGTATAAAAAATTTTAAATAAAAAAAAAAAAAATTAAAAAAATAATTGTAATGGCACCCTGAACTTAAAAGGATGATAAGGATGGATAGTAATAAGACAAAGTAGAAAATTATATTACATGAAAAAAAATTTAAACCGCTCATAGGTATTTAAATAAAAAGTAAAAAATAAATATTTTTGAGTACGTCCAAATTTTTCAGAACAGAACTAGATTGTTGTCACAGGGACATCAATAATCAATTAATGTATATTATAGATGTCTCACAGAGACGAAACTGTATATTTTTTTATCAAGGGAGAGTAGGTATAGAAGTCTTTGTGGGTGTACATAGGACTTACGACCTAACGTACGGTTGGCTTAAGTGATCACTTTACACATATATAACGTTCGTCATCTCCACCCATGATAGAATACAATGTCTATTAATTTTTTTTGGAAGTTGTATATATTTCAATTATATTCGGCCAGAAAATTTTTGCCCTCACTCTCCAAATAAAAGCGTGCAACAACAGAGTTCTGTAATCTAAATCAATATTGTAGGCGCCCACCTTTAATTTGGAGAGTGAGGCAAAAATATTTTGGCCGAAAATGTATTTTTAACTTTTTAGTACATTTAAAAATAAGCGTGGTTTTTTAAAAAAATGTTTCATGTAATTTGAATAAATAAATGTATTATGGAGGAATACCTTAAATATGAACTCTGTATTTGGCATATTTAGGGCTGGTCTTATAAACGTCTATTAGTTAAATTTCAGGCCAAATAAACTGAAATTTGATTGAAAATGTCATTTTTTTTCATCTTATAACAATTAACACATTTTAGTAAAAACTTACCGACGGCCGATACCGACAGTCGAACCACCAGTTTACCGTCCGTTAGTTGAAATTGACAGATTGAAATATTATTTTTTAAGGTTAGGTCCGTTGTCAATTTGCGTTTCATGCCGTTTGTTTAACATGTACATAAATATATACTGTGATGACTGCTGCTACATTTTCAAGGAAAAATGTTTTCAGAAAGCAATGTCGAGCTATTATTGTATTCAAGTTCGTCGAATGAAGAACAAATTCGACGACAAAGAGTGTTCAATATACGCATATACACATTTCATCTACCATTTTCTCCTGTCGAAAAAGTCTGCTTAAGAGCTTCTAGAAGATATTTGGCAAAATGTGAAGATTGCATGTTGCCTTGAGATTCTATGCTCTTGGATCAATATTATTAGCTGCTGCAGACTTTGTTGGGGTTTCAAAGGCTACTGCCAGTGTAGTGTTGTGGGAGGTATCCCAAAAATCCAATGCGAGCGAGAAATTTTAGGATATCTCTATAGAAGTTATGTTTCGTTTCCATAGAAAAGAGATATAATTCGCCTCTGACAGCTCTAAAATCATAGACAAGAGCAGTACGATATTGCGACACTTACGGACGGTCAAAAAAATTTATAAGACGAGCGTCGATAATATTTACTAACGAATGGCAATCCGTTTGTTAATTGTCGATATACTAACGGATATTTGGTCTTTCGTTTATAAGAATGGCCCTTACAGAGATATTCACATAATTAGAGGCAATTTCAACTCAGTTTACACCATCAGAGAGGAAAGATCAAAAGAAAATAATTGTATAATGAAATCACAAATTTTGACAAACCTCCGAAAGTTTCTGTTCTTTATCCTTTTTATGTTTGGTGGACTCCGATCCCTCCAAATCCTCCGAGAGCTCTGTAGATCTTATGGTACCATTTCTGTGTCTGCCACCACGCCTACCGGTCTGATGCTTCTGCACTCTCCGATTCCTGAAATGAAAGAATCAACAAAATTATCACTGCTCGCAGTAGATGATATCTCGACTTCTCGCCCGCAGCTTCGCCCGCGTAGAATTCAGTTTGAGACTTGAGAGTGTCGGCGAAAAATCAATATAATCTAAACTACTCGTCCAAACAATGTAGTGTTAAAGGCAATTTTTATCAAAAAAAAAATTTCTTGATAAGGAAATTTAATATAAGATTTTAAAATTACCTACTTAAATTACCCCCGACAGATTAAAATTAATTTTAAATATATATTTTATCAATTTGTGAATTAACTTTAACATATAGATATATGTCATCACGGACTTTTTTATAGGCCTTTTTGAGTTCTAGAACTTCTCTATAGAAAGAATTCATTTATCTCCTACTGTTAATGCAGCGTTCGTGAGAAACGCATTAGCTCGACAGTTTTTTTGCCGACTTTAGTTATAAAAAAGCTCACCACGAAAAGCCTTTTTATTTTAACTGGATAATATATAACCTATAACCATCCTGAAAGTCCATTCTAAATATTGGTGAAAGAATTTTTGAAATCGGATGAGTAGTTTCGGAGATTACCTCCTACATCCAAACTTACAAACTAAGTCCTTTTTGGGCGTTCATAGGGCTTATGATCTATCGTACGGCTGGCTTAAGCGATCACTTTGCACAATGAAACGTTCATCAATTCCATTGACAGGCTACCACATCTACCAAATTTTTGGAAGTTGTATATTTGTTTAATATGCACACCTTGTCTCATATGTGCGTTGCATTTTTATTACTGCCACCTGTGGTTGAAAATCTTGTCATTCCCATAAACGAGTACATATGTCGCCGTTGGTAATAAGATATCTAAATTTGATAGATGCGGTAGTCTATGAGTGGAATTGGGGAAGATTACGTTGTATAAAGTGATCACTTAAGCCAGCCATAAAATAGGTCATAAGCCCTATGGATAGGAAAAAATAACTGCCCCAGAACAGGTTTCACCTAGCGAAGCTAAATTTATAAAAGTGTTATTGTGATAATATTTAAACAAATAATTAAAAGAAAAGTAGCTTTATCTCTATGAGACATCTATAATATGCGGGTGTACCAGAGCTAGCAGTAGAAACTTGGCCGGTAGATTCCTGACTATGTTACGAGTCTAAAATGTTCAAGCAACCTTGGCCTAATATCAAAAGTTGTGGAGATATGCAATATCAAAGTTTGCTTTTTTTTTTCAATATTTCTTACTCATTTTTTGCAAAAAGTTGAACTATCATTACAGTAACTTATGTAGATTATGAAAAACTCATTCGCTTTAAGTCGAATAAAATGATTAAAATCTTGCAAAAATTTAAGAAAGTTATTTTTTACAAGGTTTTTATCATTTTATTTAAGTTGTATTGAAACAAATGAATTTTTCATAATCGATATAAAATACTGTAATGATAGTTCAACTTTTTGCAAAAATTAAGTCAGAAATACTGAAAAAAAAATGGAAATTTTGATATTGCATATCTCCATAACTATTGATATTAGGTCATGGTTGCTTGAACATTTTAGACTCACAACAAAGTCAGGAATCTACCGGCCAAGTTTCTGCTGCTAGCTCTGGTACAACCTGTACTGTACTGTACTGGTATATCTTGATTAATGACGTTTCCCTGGGGATAAAATCCAGTATTGCTTTCTTGAAAATTTTTTGAATTGATTGATTTGAGAACATAATTACTTGGATAGAAGAACACATACAAGCTATCTGTGTCAAGTCAAAACAATTTATCCTAGTCCTAGATTATAACAATGACATATCATTAAACATAATACACTTTTTTATTTCCCCTTCCAAATTGGGAGCATATTATTTTCTAAGGAACCAGGTAATTTATTTTTCCAAAGTCCTCTATCCATATTTGTTAACAAATTTTAGGAATTGTTAAACAAAAAACAGTTACACCTCTTGTGTAAGTTTGTTAAAATTTGTTTTGTAAAGTTTATTAAATCTTGCGTAATTTTTTTTTTCTATATTTGAATATATCAGTTTAATACTTTATCTATCAATGAGATATTCTGATAATCTTGAAACATGTGGCTAAAGCAAGATGACGGTCCTTATAACAGATCCTTCTGAGCGTAAGTATCCTCGGTATAGTTGAGTGTCCTGATTTCAAAATAAAACAGAATTGGCTCTCAAATACGTATTAAAAGGAATATAACACTTCAAAGTTTTGTAAATTGTACCGTACATTTTGTCATTTCGTAGGCAATATCTGAGGAAAGATGTGTAAATCATTGACAATATGTGCATGACGAAAATTTTATTTAGAGACAATACGAAATATAAAATTATGTCTAACGTAGAGATAACATACTTTATGTTCTTCGGCTAAT
Organism: Agrypnia vestita; assembly: GCA_016648135.1. Classification (NCBI taxonomy): domain Eukaryota; kingdom Metazoa; phylum Arthropoda; class Insecta; order Trichoptera; family Phryganeidae; genus Agrypnia; species Agrypnia vestita. Next base: position 25,417 of record JADDOH010007770.1, on the reverse strand, counting down.
TTAGTGACCATCATGAATAATCTCTAGAACTTTAAGACCAAATACAGGCGGGAAAACAGGAAAGCTCGTCAATATTTTAAAATTTATATAAATAAAGTTTGAAAGCATCTCTGGATGAGATTAAGAACCTTTACATCCCTACAAGTTTCAAATAGATACTCACATAATTTATGTAAAACTGATGTTTACAATTTTATATACCATAGTGTGTCTCGTAAGAGAAAAGAGTACCATCATAGTTTAGGTTGTCATTGCTTCATTGGTTCTCCTCTGAATTTGTCACAATGAAATCAAATATTCGATTTATACAACCTTACCGCGCTAAGTTCATCAAGTTATTATTAAAAAAACATTTTGGAAACTGGAATAAAGTCTATGCATATTTTCATGTGACTGAACCATCTACCCATAGGTATATTACACAATGCTTCAACCGTCGCCAGCCGCGCCGTGACTACACTTTCATTAAAAACGTAAACGAATCAATTGTGTTCAAATAATACTGAGTTTAAAACTTACATTTTTATCTCAAAAGTCAGAATATTTATTATAGTATTTGACAGAAAAACACCTCAGCGTCGTGTTTTGCAGTGTTTTGGCAACTTTGGCATGTTGTTTGACAATTAATACCGGTGTTGCCAGTTATTAACTGTAATTAAAAAGGTAAGAGGCATATATAAGGGTCCGTTCTATAACGGGGTATATTTGAATACAACGGTACATCCACAAGACAAAAACATATAGTGTTATGCAAGGATATAAGCAGAAGATAAAAAAAACTAGCGAGCCTTACAGTAGTCGTATATGATGTGTAACATTTGAAATCTCACAATTAAAAATATCTTTGAGAGGCGACTGACATTAACCCCAAAATTTAAAAACTAACCGATAAAAACCAAGTTTTTATTATACTCCCTTTCTCATTGAATCAGGTTTCGTGCCTACTGCACGCTTCGGGGTCATTACACATTAGTATTGATTCCAATTTGAAAAAACCATTAAAATTTCTAAAAATCTAAAATTATACTATAATTATTAAATTTTTTAAACAAAAATTTGTTAGACCATTTTTATCGCCGCCACGAGTCTGTCTGCAAAGTTTAAGCTCGATTGGATCACGGGAAAAGGGTTAAAAATCGATCCAAATCTATCCAAAGTTTTTCCGGCAGACAACAAACCGCAGATGCTACGGGTTTAAATAAAGGGAGTAAAAAGCTAAATATGGAAATATTTATTCGAATAATTATTCATTATTACTCACTTACATTTTAATGATCTGCATTTATTTCAGACACTTATTATTAAAAATTCATTTGTATTAATATACGTATATATTTATTAATTAGTAATAGTGGTAATTGTCATTAAAAAAAAAATTGGCGATGTCGATAAAACAGTGTACTATTATATTTAAAAATTTTGTCATTAGAAAAATATTCAATTCGGATTGATTTAAAAATGGAATAAAATTATTATCAATTCAAAAGAGACTACATATAAGGTCGAAAAATTTTCGCTAACTTAACAGAGTGAGTGGAGTGGCGAAGTTGGAAAACGCGCCATCCCCGGATATAGAATGGAAGTCCGTTGTTTCAAATCCCGGTTGCAGTTAAAATATTTATTCGATAATTTTATTTTTCTGTTTGTCTTTTCTAATTGATTAAAATTTGTTTAAAATTTACAGAACTTCGTTCTGAAATTGCAACTTCACAATAATAATGTGTTTTCTTTAGTACCATATACATTTATTAATACAGTACCCAACCTCTCGGAAAATGGGTTGGTACCATTTGACGGCCAGCCAACCGTAGCGAGTGTATTTTAGCGCGAAATGATTGACCCCCAACTCCCCTGTGACGTCACGCGTCCGCATAGCCGAGCGCCGGAGCGCGAGCCGCGATGTACACCGGTGTTCAGAGATGACGTCACGTGACTCCACCGGACGGAATAAAATTATTCAATCAATTACACACTCGGCACTAAAATCACTTAATTTGTAGAATCCTTGAAGCTAGCCATACCCAGTTATATTTATTTTGGAAATTACAAAATGAAATTATTAATAATTTTGTTTTTTTTATTTTTTATTTATTCATGGGAAACTAACAGAAGATACAAAATTATCATTACATGATTATTAAATACTATAGAGATCATCTTACAAGTTTCCACAGAGTTAACATGTTATATATTCATATGGCAACAATAACTTTAGTTATACAAAAAAAACAAAAAAGGGAAAATTTTTTGTGTTACGAACAAAGAATTAAAGGTAAAAGGGGAATCAGAAATGGATAGGAAAGGACAGATCTACTTAGTAAAAAGGGGAAGAGATAAGAAGAAAATATATATAGCATAAAGATATTTGGTAAATACATCCGCATATACATACATATATGAGGTTTGGACAAAAAAAGAATTAAAGAAAGATACAAGATAAAAGTTGCATATATGAAGTCTGGACAAAAGAAAGAAGATAGATTAAAAAAAGAGAGAAAAAAAAGTTTTATGACTGAGGTGAATATCCAAGAGTTTTAAATTCATGGATTGATGAATTCAAGAGATCCAAATCGCTGAATATAGTGTTGAACAAATTAGACGAACGATATATAAAAGAGTTTTGTCGGGTGTTGGTAGTACAGTGAGAAAGGCTCAAGGTCTCGACCGATCTAATGGATCCTCCGGGTACTCTGAGGGAGATGCGCTGCAGCAATGCCGGGCAGTCAATCTTGAGGTAGCTAGTTTATGAAGAAGTATAACATCCGCAGTATTTCTGCGATTGACCAGGGGTGTAATGTTAATTATATTCCTATTGAATCATGTAAAAATGTTATCCATAAACCTTTTAGGTTTCTATTATATTATAAATAAAAATAAATAAATAAATTGCTTCCATGGTTTTATTCGTCAAACACGTGCATACATTTCCGACAGTAAATTTCGTTACTTATTTTCATAATTAATGAATAAGTAATTATTGTACTAGTAATTATTCAAATATAAGTAATTATTTAAGTCTGTATATTGAGAAACCAGAATCTGCAACTTCTTAGCAATAATTGTTGATTTTTACATGAATACAACCATCACAAAAAGTGTCTAAAAAATAGCAATCGTGCGCGAAATTGCGCGGCAGACAGTTACGTACGGCCGGCATCCGACCGGTTAAACTCGTAAAATTTCATGGACCGATTTTCAAAATTCTTTATTGAGAGTTTCGACAAAAAAATCTTTAGGCAACCACTATTCGCGCGCACGTACGGCCGCCGCGGAGGACGGGTGGTCGCCGCATATTTATCTTTTATATTGTCGCCGCTGAAGTCCGCATGTCATCGCGTATTGCTGCGAATTTTGTTATTTAAGAAAATATGAACGCGATCGGATCGTCACACACATGAGGCGAAGCAACACCATGTTGGGCAAAGGTGTATCGAGGGGAAGTCCCCCGATCTCCGTCAATCTCCGTAAAATATATATATATATATATATATATATATCTCATATATATATCATCTTTTTAAATACTTTTAATTGTTTTATTTTATTTTATTTTATTAATATCCTATTCAGATCATTTTTTTTCCTTTGTCTATAATATAATTAATTAACACCATTATTAAATTGTAAACATTTAATTATTACTATTACTTAATTTTAATTGGCAATAAGATTTATTCACAAATGTTATATAAATAATAAATATTCTTGAACATTATACTACTGGAAGAGCACTGTCTGCTATAATACAGTAAATTACTAGTGTAGCAGGCAGGGCGTCAAATCAATTTAGTGTTTACTTGCTGCCAAGACACTCAACAACAATGAAAAAAGCTTCATTAAATTTTGTAAACACTGTAAACATTTGTAACATTGAACATTGAATAAACATTTGAATTTGAATTTGAATATAAAGAAACCCGTGTTTCCCTTTCCGCCAAGATTTCTCCACAACCACCCACTGGTGGTTATGGTGGTGGATAGACCTTGGTGTCACATCTAAAATATGCGAGTTTGGTGAGGGTGGCTGTGCGTGGGTGACGAAAATGTATTTTCTAGCGCATTGTTTCGTTATGGGAAGGCCGCAAATGCTTCAGATTGTTTCAAAATAGGCGCGCCGACTATGTCGGTGAGTCTAGAAGGTTCCGGAAAAACCTACTCTAGAAAGTTCTGGAAGGAGAATGTTCTAGAAGGTTCGCGAAAGTTCTATGACGATCCAAACAGTGTACTAAGCCATGCGGGCACAGCTAGTAATGAATAAAAGTGAAGCATGATATAGGCCAAAGTAAAATGCAATGGTTATTTATCAGAGGTGCTTTATATTATTCACCGCTTCCCTAATGTAAAAAAAAAATATATTTAATTTTAAACCTTTATTATTTTCTGAGATGGTTTGAAAATTCGGAAAAATTGTTGTTTTTTTTAAGACACCTCATATGTTCTTCGAATCTAGTATTGAAGCATCTCTAATAAATAACCAAATCAATTTTCCATACAGCTGTTTGTTCAATTTAACTTTCACAAAAGATTTGGTAACACCCACTTTAGACCCCGCCTCCTCTCATTCTTTCTCCCTTGTAGATTCCTGATAATTCTGTAGGCTAGTTAGTGCATGCTTGTCCTTGACAAGATTAATTCGCATGTAATAAATATTGGTGAGAAGTTAACAATACTATGGTTGTGGTGTATATTTTTGTGTTGGTCCGGACGAAGAGATGGGTATATCTCGAAACCGTTAGACCTAAAATCTGGTAGTGGTTTATACAAAGTTGATTAACATTCTGTAATATGCTAATTGTCTTAAACCTCTTCACCGATTAAAAGTGTATTTATATTATTCATTTCGTGTATTTTTTTTTAATGTGACTAATATACCACTAGATACAAAATATATAATGAATAATACATTACTTATTTAAAACTTATCTCAAGGACTGGTGTCTTGGGCCCGCTCTAGTAGCATATATTTAATATCAATTTAATGTATCAATTCAATGCGATCACATACAAGCAGATACATGTTCTGCACAGCGATTAGACGTGTTCAGTGCAAGTGGCGAACAAGCAAACAAAATAAATGTAGTTGTTTGTCTTATGTGGTCACTCTCCGAATCATACAAAAGCACTCAGATAAAATTGTCTTAATTTAACCATAACTGATTATTAGAAAGCCTCGATATAAGTATACATTAAAATAAAACAAATTATAAAAATAAACACATTTTTATTGAAGAAATGCCCTGATTGTCAGGAACACATTTTAAAAACACAAACAAGAAGACATTTAACATTGAGCAGGTTAGCGAAGGGACAGAGAAACCATAGACTCGTGAAACGTTCTCGGTTCCTGGACGGAGACATGAAATCTTACATAATATAAATATATAGATATAAGTAGTAACTTTATCACAGTATAAATATTTATAAATAGATAAACAGTAGTTGTGATGAGGAAAAGCATTATAGTGACTGTGATTGGCATTCGATTGTGACAATAATTATTGAAGGTTAACTTTTTACTGCACTTGATTGTTCATCGAATCATGAATAATTAGTTGCAATGCAATTCCAATCTGACTGTCACAGTTAAATGAAGTTTAGCTCATCGTTAATAAATAGTAGGTACTAATAAACAGTAAAAGAAATTATAGAAACATTAAAAAATTTGTACAAAGTCATTTATTTCAAGGCACTTCAACTTTCACCGGAATGCATGCTTGGAAAAAACATAGAAGAAAATTAATTGTTATGATTTATACATTAATAATACATAATTCTCAAAGAAATAACATCACATATGTCATATTTTATAAGTTTCAATTGCCATCATTCCAATGATATAAAAAATCTTCCCATATTTCCTTAGATAACAGAAAACGTCATTTCTGGTATTGTAGGTGATAAGCCCGGATGTGGTCTTGATGATTTACTGAAAAAGGAACTTTTTTTTTCAATTGGATACAGAAATTTCGCGAAGAATACATAGAGGAATCTATTTACCCCCATACAATCCAATCCTGTATTTGTCTTTAAAAATTTCTTGACCTCTCGAAAAGTATTGGAAATATTGAGAATATATAAATAATAAAATGCCCTAAATTAACAATTTTTTTATATGTATGTTCTGAGAACAGTTACTAGATTTTATCCACAGAGGGATAATTATTGATTAAGATTAATTATAGAAAACTCACAGAGACAAACCTATTTTTATGGGAAATGTGCATGGAAGTCTCTATAGGGTGGCTCATATGTTCTTACGATGGAATTGCTAAACGTTGCATCGCGTAAAGTCATCACTTAAGCCGGCTCATACAGGTCATAAGCCCTGAGCCTCCCTATAAATAAAGATTGATCCCGACTGGTCCAATTATATATGGTGCAGATCAACAGTACACCCTTATTTTATTTATTTTTTTTGGACTTAATAATGAAACAGCTGTAAAGAATATTACCAATAGAAAAAATAGAAATTAATAAAAAAGATTATAATAATATTATAACAAACAGAATATTCTGAAATCGTAAATTTTTTTGTTATACATGCAATAGTAAATACTTCCTAAAAATATAATACATTTTTCAATCACATGGTATATAATACAAGAATACATATTGCAATATGAATACACACTCAAATACTGATTATGATAACTGTACCATAATTGTTAATCAATTATTAATCCTTTTGTGTTTTGAAAACCGATGGATGAGACAGACAAAAAGGCTGGGGATTGCAAAAACACTTCAAAGAGAAGACTGAGTATAGACCAGTGGTGGTGAAGCAATGAACGCATATCAAAGGTGACATTTTATGCCGTATGCCACAGTTCGCCGATGCCCAAGTTACCAACGAAACCTCAAATGTCCATCATTGGTCTTCTCCAAATCCCCCAATGGTCAATGATCGAAGAGGTGGAAAAGCTAGAAACAGTTCCAATAAGTGAGTCTTCTTAGCATTAAACACAACATTATATAAATAAAAAAAAGCATTAAACAAATGCATTAAAACAAACATTATATGAATAAAAAAAAGCATTAAACAAATGCATTAAAACAAACAAAGAGTAGCTTGTTGGTCTTGTGGTTAGGACACTGGCCTGGCAAAGGTTGCGGGTTCGAACCTCACTCCAGACTAGAAAGTTAGTCCTATTTTCATAGGACAAGCGTTTAGCTTAGTTTGAAAATAGTAAGAATATTGATGTGACACGTATTCCGTGTTCACATCTCTATTTTATTTAAAAAAAATAAAAAAAATAAGGCAAATCATATATGAAGTTAGCACTGTTTGCTTGGGCCTGAAGTAAACAGAGTACCGTTCTTCAATTTCACATTCATCTATTGCGATCCAGCGACATAAAAGTCAATAAATAATTAATATCAAATGATATAAGCCTTCCGCATTTTTTTCTGTTCAATTCATATTAATATATTTTCTGAAAATAACCAATTAGAATTCACGCGCTATACATGTATCTGCCCATCACAATCAAGTTGCAAATTCCAATATAATACATATATGAATGAGCATAGAAACGAAAGAAGAAAATAAATGTAAAATAATTTCACGGGGCAATGTCTAGTCTTTTGTAATTTTTTTAAAAATTGTGGTTGTCGTGTATACTTGCAGAGAAAATGGAAATTATGTGCGAAGAAAAAGTTTAAAAATATGCAAAAAACGGCCTTGTCATACAAACGTATATCGCGGAATGTGGTCTATTTTCATAAGCATTAAATTTTTTTTAAATAAATATGTACTTTTTCTCAAAAATGTAGGAATGCTGGTGTTAAATAATAAAGAAATAATTATTATTTAAGCAATAAAAAACATTAATAATAATACATAACAAGGTTTTGATGTTAACTGGAAAATTGCTTTCGAATGATGACATATATATATTTTTAAAAATAATACGTGGGGTTATCAATCCGAGGATTACTAATTTAGAATGTACCGAATAAAAGATTTGATGTACCTATCCTTTCTAAAATCATGTTTCCTATAAAGTTATAGGCTATATTTTTTATAAAATCTCGAATTCACTTAATTTTAAATTAATAATCTTCGATAACTGCATTACCTTTTTTTTGGATATTACTTTCTTTTAGTGATGGTTAAATCGTTATTTTCGGTACAGTTATTTGAGATTTGTATCTGATTGTATCGATGACTGATAACTAGGATATAATTGACGTCTCATAACGATTGTTGCACCATCGAATTGCAAAAAATCACGCAGCCTGATACAAATCTCAAATAATGGTTAGTATGTCACTGGTTAAAATCACTACTGATTTTGCTTTTATACCCCACACATGTAAAAGAATTATTTTTTATTCATTTTGACTGAAGGATATTTAACAAAGCCAATCACTTCTACAACTCTTCTAATATGAGAGTTTGATATCTACTACTAAAGTTGTCTGGGATCCAGGGCTCTTAAAAATTCAGGGGTACTACCATACGGTGTGCCTTGTACATAAGTCAACACAATTTAAATTCTACTATTTTAGGAAATTTAAGCCAATGTTGTAATTTTAGTACTTAATACATTTTTTCTACAAACTTAACTGTCAGCCAATAATGACTACAATAATAACATTAAAAGAAATATGAATTTAGATTCATTACACACAAAAATTATGCCTAATGGAATTTTTAATATTGTAAAATAAAATAAATACTGAATAGGGTAATACTTAACAATAATATTTGCTTCAAATATTCAATTTTTCATCAAGATTCACCGACAATTTGATCTACATTTGACATTAATATTTTTTTATAAAATTAGTTGTATATTTTTAAACAAAATTAAATATAGCTACAAAAATAATACCTACAAACAACAAATGCAAAAGTTGTAAAATATGCATTGAAAAATGTATAATCTAGAATTACATACATATATGTAATAAATAGCCTAACTTATTTTCTTTTTAACTTTCATTTAGTAGCAACAAGATCAACATTCTACTTCACAAATAATTTCAACCATTTGTGAATTCAAGGCACTTTCTTTAATTAGCAGATGTGCTTCTAATTGATAATAATATTGCTGCTTTGAAATGAGTAAAATTATTGTTTCAAGGATGCTGGGAAATCACAAAATAAAGCTACCGTTCGGCAATCAACTAAGCCAGCGGTTCCCAACCTGTGGTATGCGTACCACCGGTGGTACGCGAAAAATAATCAGTAATGGCGGACACAAAAAGCTTAAAAAAAATCAGTAGTAAAAATATCATTTAAATACAATTTCATTAATATTATTATATTTAAAACAAAAATTTTCACCTGCGGCGTTGCTGTAAATTTGTAAAAATGAAAATGTAAATTGTCTCGTTTTCATCAGAAGAATTTTTACATCTGCAGTGTTTAATTAATTTTATAAACATATATTTTCTATTGATATCAATAATTTTTGGAAAAAAAAATGAAAATACTGTCATTTTAGTTGAAATAGTAAAGTGACAGCTACTTAATATCAAAATCTAAAAATCATGGACAGCTTTATGCACTGCACACTGCATTTAGCAATACGATTCCTTTCGGCACTCTCCCGAAACTATAATAATAACAATAAAACAAGAAACCGTTTGCCATCACATATCAACATTTCATTCTTTATAATACTGTCGCATCGGTTTCATCCACAATTCTATCATCACTTTCCAACGGCAAAGATATTCCAAAATTATTTACGAAAAATTCTTCATTACTTAAATGTTCACAGATGGATGAAAAATCAGGATTACTGATATTATCCGACCTGCAATCGCCAATGGTTTTGTAACTCACAATATTATCAATATCAAAATCGTTGCAAACACTTTCATCCAATAGAAAAAGTTTACTATTTACATTATCATTATCACATATATTGTTAAACATCGGCTCTGATGAATCGTTGTGTTCTTTCGGAATGTCCGGTAATTTTTCGCTAATACGCGCTTGCGAATCAGCCAAATTGCCAAGTTTCTTCGGCTTCAACTTTTGTTGCTCTGTATACACCGTGGTCAACACCATTCTCAAGATCTTGTTGCGTTTGTTGAGGGTTGAAATTTTCTCGTGGCACTGCTCCAAATCCCTGTCCTGACTCTTGAGCAGTTTCTGCAAGTCTCCCATGGCGGTCTTGGCCGATATCTCTTCGACAATCTTCTGGACACAGTATTTTTCCAAGTCACTCCTCGACATCTTGCTCAGCACGGGTTTCATTTTTTCCAAAACGTTGTAAAGGGAATTCTCGTTTGGGTTATCATCGAATATTGGGTCGCAATTTTCTATCGCATCTACCGTTATAGGGATATTTGTTTCTGAAAAAGATATACAATATAATGTATATTTTATTAAACCCTTGTGTTAGATAAAAATAAATAAGTAAAATTATGAGTTAACGGATTTTTACAGTGCTTTACATAAACAACGATTAATTTGAATTCCGATAATTCAAAATCCACCATAATTAAAAAATTTTAAAACCCAAAATGTTAATTTCATAATAAATTAACCCCGATAATTCAAAAACCCCGGTAATTCGAAAGCATAATAAATGCGTTTTCAAAATGGTTTCTTGAAATATGCAAAAATACACACGTTTTTCACAAACTTAATGGCTTTTTTCACGGATTTTTAGATTTTTGTCTAATTTCGCAATTGAATCGCGATTTTTTTTTTATCTTGAATTTTGAATTAACGAGGTTCTACTGTATTTTGCGCAAACCCTTCTTTAACTATAATACGAAAAAGGTCTTTTCTTTTGGCTATCATACTGCATTCCGTAGACCAGATTTCTATCTACTATAATACAGAAATAAAATTGCTTTAGCGAAAAATCTTTGTTTATGTTTAGGGAATCAAAGAACTCGAGTAATTATTTTTCCACTACAACAACAATTTTTTTATGATTCCTTTACCTAGCAAGAACGCCCCACAAAAATTATAAGGGCCGGTATTATCACTGGTTAGTAATCTTTCATTTAAAGCACAGATTTTTGCATTTTAGACCAATCAAACAATCCGTTTTCATAAAAATCTATGCTTTAAATGAAATTTAAAAAAAGAAAAAAAACTATAAGGGCCGGTATTATCACTGGTTAGTAATCTTTCATTTAAAGCACAGATTTTTGCATTTTAGACCAATCAAACAACCCGTTTTCATAAAAATCTATGCTTTAAATGAACTATTAGTATAAAACAAGCTGATACAACCGACCCTAAGAATATTTCATTGAAAAATATTGAGTGATGTTTAAGATATGGCAAATTATGATTTTTGTACCCGCTATATGTTGAGTTAGTTCACTTCCGTACCTGACGAATATGTGTTAACACAACATAACTCTTGCATGCTCATCAATTTACGAGGTTTTTATTAAATATTGTAAGCATTTGTGTACTTTTTTAAATTCCATTTTTTTCATTTCAGTGCTGATAAATCGGCGTTTATTGGAAAATAGATATTTAATTGCTCAATACATACACACATAATACATATAAATATAGGATAAAACATAGCAAGCCTTTCGGCCACTACCTTCCTAGATGTATAGAAATACCTATTCTGAGTTAAGTAGCCTTTTATTTCTCTTTCTTATTTGTTTTCATCGATTGTTTATTCTTGTATTGTTTTTTTTCTGTACTGATAACTGTAACCTGTATATTTAATTTGCTCCCGGAGTCTATCTCCCATCGAGAAATAAATATTAACAACCATTTCGCTCTTTCATTCCATCGAACTCCAAACCTTCCATAAAAATACATAAGTTTAACAGTACAATAGTGAATCACTCACCAATAATGGGTGTATTTTGATCCATGGACAGAACTTGAACACTTTCGATTTCATTTTTGCCATCAGCTATCGAGTGATCAGTACTTTGTACTTCAGCATTTTTGATAAATACATTTGTAGCATCATCTACGTTTAATAAGAGTATCACAGGTTCATCACTGAAATTTGTTCCATTTTTCTGTTCTGCAGCGTACGATTTGGCACTTTCGAAAATGGTGCGATTTGTTGTATTTTGTTTTGGCTGAAAAAACATCAACACTAGTCATTCTGGTCATAGGACAGAAATCCTACATTATAATAAGGCATCCGGCATGCATTAAAATTTGACATGGAAAGAAACGAAAGGTTTGAAAAAATTAACCCATAAAAACATAGTTATCATTATAAATCCTTTATAAGTGAGAATGTTCTTAGGTTTTCACGGCCACTCAGAATCTTCAAGTTTGTGTTTACGGGGGTATTATGCCGTGTTGTTACGACCTTTCGGGCCGACGTTTCGGATCCCATTGCAGGCCCGAAAGGTCGTAACAACACGGCATAATACCCCAGTAAACACAAACTTGAAGATTTATAAGTGAGGTATCAGTTTCCATTTAATTGTACTTTTGTTTTCTTGACTAAGGCCGATGCCACACTACACGAATCTTGCGCCGCGTCTCTTCGGTCGTGGAATGCTGCTACATTTCTTTCCACACAATGTGCGCTTATCAATTGAATGGAAAGAAATGTAGCAGCAATGTATTATCAAACACACTACACGGATATTCGGTCGACCCATTTATACAAAAATATCAAAAGAATTAAAAAATACTCACAATGTAATCTTCGTTGTTCAAAAACTCTTCTATTGAAATAGTATCGAGACGATCATTAGTTTCATCAATCATTCTTTTACCAAAGTATTCCTCGTCTATTTCAGAAACATCAATCCCGTTTCCATCCTCATTACCATCGCTAGCTTTCAAAAAATCTACATCGTTTCTCGCTGTCTTCTTACGCCTTTCCTTTCCCTCGGAGCACTTAGCAATGTAGATATCCCTGACGTGTTTCTTCCACAGGATTTTGAAATCTTCCTTTGTCGGGAATATATATCTGTCTGCGAAAAACGCCCAGCTGTCCAGGCCCAGCTGCGATAGCTTTTCCTTGCAGTATGTTGTGTAGGCGGTGTACGGATGGTATCCGCTGTCGTACAGGGCGAGGATTTCATTCTGCATGTCTTCGGTGATGGGATGGTAGTTGAGAGAGAACGGGGCGCCGACTTCGTGGTTGTGTTCACCGCGAAATTGGGCAATGCACGGCCATTCATCAATCAACGTGGTTCTGAAAGAATATAAAGCATAAATATGCATTAATCTAAGTAATAAAAATAAAATTGAATATATTTTTTTTGAATAGGTATTGAGTATTTGAATATAATCTTTGTATTGATTCAATACAAAGAAATATAAATTTAGTAAGAAAGCAGCCCTGAAATTCTGCTTTTATTTACCAGATAAAATAGAGATGGAAGGCGCAGATTTCGCGTGATCTGATATTCTCGGTCTCATAATCATTTTACGTGTCTAATAGTGTCTAATAGTCTGCATACATATTTTTTTGGTTTATACAAGGTTGTTTTATACAAGACTACACAAGGTCTATACAAGGTTGTTAGTTTTTTTACTCCCTTTATATTAACTCGTGGCGTCTGCTTGCTTGCTTGCTGTCAAAAAAAACTTTGGATCGATTTTTGACCCTTTTCCCGTGATCCAAACGAGCTGAAACTTGGCAAGTAGACTCGTGGCGTCGATCAAGAAGATCTATCAAATTTTCGTTTAAAAAAATTAATAATCATACTATAATTTCGGATTTTTATAAATTTTATTGGTTTTTTCAAATTGGAATCATTAGAAAAGTTTGATTAGCAACGGCGGCCCGATAACGTCGCGAAATATTTTCTAAATTTGAATTACTCCGTCGGTATACATAATAGGTACTTCACTACGAATGTCGAAAATCTAAATTGACTGACAAATGTTTTTAGAATTTAATCTTCAAAGCATGAAGTGTTTTATCAAAGCTCAAAACATCTGACATTTTAGAAATATATTAAATTACTGTAAGTTTAGTGTTATGTTATATGTTTTAATTCGTCTTTAATTGTTGTTACATTTTACAAAGAAAGGCAGTATAATAAAAACTTGGTTTTTATAGGTTACTTCTTTTCAAATTAATGTCATCTTCCATGTAAAAGATATTTACCTCAAAATGCGAATGTTCATAGAGGCCCTGCACCTGGTATCCCGGGGCAGGCGTACTCCCCCACTGTGCCGACAGCGAAAGTGCTTTCTAAAGAGAGTCTCGTACCCCTGGCGGTACGGCTTATCCACTCTCCACATGGCAAAAGAGCACCGACACAACTGCTTCACCCATTCCTGGAAGGCAGCTCATTATCCAATCGGTTAATATTCAAATTGGACCCCAATTCAGAATGAAGGGTCCCAATAATATATATTAAAAGATACAGCAACATCCGAGTTACGTAAGTAATGCGTTTCATTAATCTTTACTTTTTTATTGTAGTAGAATTTCTAAATTACTTGAGTACAAATCACAGAGAGTGTAAAAACGGAAAGAATTGCACGCAATTGACGATTTTATGTTTTTCAGTAAATTATAAACAGTGCAAAATAATTTATTAAAAGTATTTAAATTCAAATACATGGTTACTTTTCTATTTTAAATGCAAATACCAAATAGTTTTAAATAAAATTATTTAAATGCAAAACACATACTTTCAAAATACCTTTACTATAATAAAATAAATACCTTCAAATTACATTTTTATATGTAATTATGTTCTAAGAACACAGTTACTGGATTTTGTCCCCAGAGGGATGATTAATTAATTAAGAATAAATATAGAGGTATCATGACTAGTTACAAAAGCTGTGTATACCAATTTGTTAATGAGAAAAAATCAACAGATGTCTCTAGCAGAGACCATAGTAATATATGAAAGGACCATATATATAGAACTTTAAAAATTTGATAATTTTTGGATCTTCTTACGATGGAATTGATGAATGTTGCATTGTGTAGAGTGATCACTTAAACCCGCTCATACAGGTTGTAAGTCCTGAGCCATCGTATAAGAGACTTACATCAACTTTTCTCATACATAAATTAGCTTCGTCTCTATGAGACTTCTGTAATGTATCCTTAATTAAATGTCTTTAGTTTGTCATTTATTTCACTCATTGAACACTAACTACTGTTTGTTCAAACAGTTCATCTTTCGTGTTCCATCTATGTGACCTCATTATCATTCTACCAAATGAAAATAATCGCTCAACGAGAACGGAACTTGGTAAACAAGTATTATATTTAAGGAAAAGTTTTTTCACAGTAGGATATTTGTTCAAGGAATTTAAACTATTGTCATCATATTTTAAATATTGTGGTGTTTCGAAATCTATTGCAGTGTTGGCATTATCGCTAGCTACAGAAGAGAGTTGGTCTCAATATTGGCAACACTTAAGATGGTTACGTTGATAAAAAAAGGATTGTTAGTGAAATTAAATGTGTAAAAAGTACGAAGTATGAATAAAAAATTAATGATAAGCATTTTGCATTTTTTAAATACAAAATATGTTTAATTAAGTATTTTATATAAAATGAACGTAGTTATGCAGAAAAGCGCCAGCCACAAAAAGCTCACACTGAGATAAAAGCACTTTTGTCAAAAAATGATATAATTAAATCTACACAAAATCTAGAATGTTCTTTACTTCAAAAAATTATAAATAATATATAAATATCAATTTCTAACAACTATAAAGTGGATTTAAGTGTAGGTTTTTATAATTTTCGATATTTTTTCATCTGTCTGGATCTTGTTATGTCAAATATGAATTCTGCAGAAAACAGCCAGAGGTATGAATATCTAGTAATTAAATTTATATTTGTATGGTATTTTTATTATCACCATGTGGATATTTATTTTTTGAGCTTTATAATAATACTAAATAATATATAGGTAATACTTTTCATAATATACATATAGATATTATCTGTTTTATATTCATTTTAGGAATTTTTTATAATCATCTACCAGAGACTGAATAAGTGTAGTTATGCTGTATTTAATGTATATAAAAGAGCCAGAGCTATCAAAAACTATTTGTTTATAATTATTATGCTGTATTATTTTGTATTTTATATGTACGTATAATAGGTAATATTTAAGTATAATAGGAAGTATGTAAGTATAGATATTATTAAGAATATCTAGTTAATACATTTATATTCCTGTGGGATTTTTATAATCACCATGTAAATATGTATTATTTAAACTTTGTAGTTAATTGGCTAAACATCAAACCGTTTCCCTGAAGGGGTAGGCAGAGAGGACAGAACACCACACTTTTCCATCTATTTAATCTTTAGTGGATTTCTTATTAACATGTCAACTAAAAAGAAAACTTCATAATAGATATATATGCAATTATATTTTTGTTTATTATCATACGTTACATACAAATACATATTAAAAAAAAATTAAACATCTATCTCAAAATCCAAAACATTATTGAAACCATCAACATCTTCTTCTTCATTGTTGCTGTCACATTGTAAATTTATATAAAAGCTTTTTGCATCCGACGGTATGATTTGAGATCTTTGATTTTGGCCGGAGCGGTAGGTTTGTCAGATGGCCATAGTGGTATCAAATTTTGCCTGAAGTCAAGTGTTTATGCCCCTCTTCTTTTAGGACAAATGTCTACATCTACTCCTTCATCATCAAAATCACATTTAAGATTTATTTTAAATAATTCTTTTTTACTGAGGGAAATTTCACGTACATGCATCCAATTATTTTTTTCATTATTTTGCCCCTTTTTCGTATTAACAATTCGTTTTTCTAGTTTTTCAGTGCCAAAGAAGTGCTCTTTTTCATTTCTGACACTACCAGAGGCTTTTTTTTTCTGCAACTCTTCATTACATTTATGTATGTAGTCAAGAGGCGTATATAACCTCTGTTGGTGTTTCAGAGCACTTTCAATATCACTGAAGTCTCTATTGTTGGAAAGAAAACTGTGACCAGAACACAGAAATTTTAGGTTTATAGTTTCTAAATTATTTGACGACTGCAAAATTGCTTTCATCTTTAAGGTAATTTTTATTTTGTTTTGCCCACCACAGGATCAGATGACGGACTGAAGTGGGCAGTTTCTCCTCAATGTGCCTAATCAGGCAGGATCCGACCTCCTGAGCACCTCTGCCAGCTTGGCCCTCCAGCCACATGTAGCAAAATCCTGATTGCTCCTTTGCACTATGGATTCCCGTATTATATAGCCACAACTGTCGCTTGTAAAAGACTATATTCATTGGAATTCTTGGCAAAGGTAATGTTTTTTCCATTTACATTCAATATCTTCATTTTGCCTTGCCAAGATCATATGGGATTTAAGTTTGGCTCGGGCCTTTTCTGCCATAGCTAAATGTTCGTTATGCTTGGACGTTAAATCCGCCTTTTTAGTGGCATCCTGTTCGTTTTTAATTAAAGAATGTGACATATCACAAAAGTTGCATGTGTCTTTTTTTAAACATTTTGTTTTTAAATTGAAAAAAGCATAAAATATTCTCTTAAAGGATGCAAAGCTAACAGCATTTTCCATTTCTTCACTCTGATACAGTTCAAACAGCTTTGCTATTGTCATTTCTGGAGGTAAAAATTGAGCCTCTACGTTTTCCCTGCAGTAGTGCGATTTATAAACTGGGACTTTTTTAATGAAATTAATGACTGCCTGTGTTTTTTCCAACGGAAGAGCATTATGTCCACCTTGTTTTATACCTCTTTGGTCATTTAGAGGAGCACGTCCACTTATCTTTGACATTGATGTGTGTACCCTAGAATTGGAAATTTGTAATGTACGGCAAAACATGAGTCGACAAACAACGGTTGAACTAAGTGTATATCTTCTTGTACGTTCACGATTTTTTGTTATTGCCAAATAACACCTCTTCACAGGCTGTTCAGACACCTGTAATGTAAGATGTTTGAGCATCATACGAAGATAGTGTCCAACGTCTATTAAATTCTAAACGTCGGTCATCCACCAAAAGTTTCTCAAAACATTTATTTTTACAGGTACATTTAAAATTTAAAAATTGTTTTGGAGAAATGCCCAAGCCCTTGTGTTGAAAGAAATATTTGCCACTATTTCTATTTGTCTTGTTTTCTTTTCGTGTAAGACTATATTTCCTCTTTCTTCCTTTTCGGGGTCTGCCACTGGTGCTTGGTGTCTCCTCAGAATTCTAGAAAAAATATAGTATTGAATTGTATTAGTACATAAGAGTAGAAGCTACTAAACAAGTTTATTATAGAGTATGCTATGTACATTAAAATATTATATATTTACCTCACAGATATTGTCAGCAAACAAGCCAGCGCTCGCACTGATGTGGTCATTACCATTCTCAGGTATAACAGTCATCTGAAAACAAAAATCACATTATTGTATTAGTCGATAAGAGTAGAAGCAACTAGACGAGGCTATTGTAAGTGTGCCGTGTACGTTAAGATTGTAGTCTGAGGCTTGGATCGATATTTTTCGATATTCTCATCGAAAGATATCGATCATGTCGGAAGCCGCAGACAGCACAGCCCTATACCTTTTTTTGGGAGAATATTCTGGAAGCATTCGCAAATGTCTATAAATAGAGGGAGAGACGCGATTTCTAACACTCTCCTCTTAGACCTCGTTCATCCAGTGTTTTATAACTAGTCTTAAGTTTTTATTAAAAAGTATTGTTAAAAATCTGTGTATTCAAAATTAAACAAATCTTGTAAGTATATTCCAAATTCTCCTTTTTATTCTCTGCTTCCCGAATTACATATATATATTCCAATATTTAGATACCCCAGTATTTAAATATTGGTGGTGACCCCTTAGAAAAAATAAAGCCCATAAAAAGCAAAAATAAAAAATAAACACTCTGACCCCACCCACAAGATTATATAACTACCTCGCAAATATTTTCAGCGGGCAAGGCAGCGCTCGCACTGATGTGGTCAGTACCATTCTCAGGTCTAACTGTCATCTGAAAACAGAAAACACATTATTAGTATCGAATTGTATTAGTAGATAAGAGTAGAAGCTACTAAACAAGATTATTACAGAGTGTGCTATGTATGTTAAAAGATTATATAATTACCTCACAGATATTGTCAGCAAACAAGCCAGCGCTCGCACTGACGTGGTCATTATCGTTCTCGGGTATTACAGTCGTCTGAAAACAAAAATCAGATTATCGTATTAGTCGATAAGAGTAGAAGCAACTAGACAAGGCTATTGTAGAGTGTGCTGTGTACATTAAGATTATATAATTACCTCGCAAATATTTTCAGCGGGCAAGGCAGTGCTCGCACTGACGTGGTCATTATAGTTATCAGATATAATAGATAACATTACATATCATTTCTTTTTTTTTTTTTAAATAGAGATGCGAACACGGAATGAATTCGTGTCACATCAATATTCCTACTATTTTCAAATTAAGCTAAACGCTTGTGCTATGAAAATAGGACTAACGTGCTTGTCTGGAGTGAGATTCGAACCTGCGACCTTTGGATCACGAGGCGAGAGTCCTAACCACAAGACCAACAAGCTACTCACAACAAGAAACATTAGTATCAAATTGTACTTGGTTGATGACAAATGACAGCTTTTGTAATTAAATATAGTTCTCTAAGTGTGTTGCCTATTTTAAACAAAGATTTTCATATTTACCTCGAAGTTATTGTCGGCAGACGATGAGGTATACGTACTGATACGGTCATCACGACTCTCAGATGTAATCTGAAACAATCATCTGTTACATACTGAAACAGTAATCTGAAAGATCACATCAAAATTCATCTTGCCCATCATCCTATGAAAAGCAATAATACATATCTGCCCTATATTAGTATGAAATCAGCTTGATTTCAGCTTAAGGAATATCATAATAAAGGTTTGATACTTACAAAAACATTACGAGATGCAGTGTTTGAAAGCGACTCTTCTGTGGGTTTTATATCCATCCGAAGGATTGCGATTCTTTGCCTTAGCGTTCGGTGTCACTTGAAGATAGTCATCTTTCAAAGTATTCATCAAGAAATCCATCATTTCTGGACCGCCTTCGATTGGACGACATTGACTTTCACTCCTGGCCACGCTTTTATCCGGCGGTGAATCACTATTTTCCGACATTTTGGCAACTAAATCTACCATATATCTGTTAGTTTATGATAACAAAATACTTAATATGCTACACCTAGCGCCATCTAGTAAAGTTATGGGAAACTAAGTGCTATGTAGGTTTGTTTCAAGATAATAAAATGTCAGTCTGTTCGAAAACCAGTAATCGTGTTTCATTAGGTTATGGGCCCAGGGCAATAATTCGCGTTAAATAAATGTTTTTTAATGTTTAATTACTTATCGTGGACAATCAGTGAACGGTATACCATATTATAAAAAAGAAGCAGTATAAATCGCTGCTATAATAGTTGTTTTTGTGATTGACAATTTGTTACCACATTCTCTGTGTGCATTTGTTCAATATGGCGGGAAGTTACATCGTAAATGTACCTAAATTGAAAGGTCGTGAAAATTATGACGAGTGGGCGTTCGCAGCTGAAAATTTTTTGATGTTGGATGGTGTGGATATTCACAAGCTAGAATCGTCAGATTGTACAAGTTTGGATGAAAAAAAGGCAAAAGCTAAACTTATTATGACAATTGACTCTTCAATTTATGTTCACATCAAAAATGAGCAAACAGTACAAGGTGTATGGAAGCGTTTGAAGGCCCTGTATGATGACTCTGGCTTCATGCGTCGCATCAGTCTACTTCGTCAGTTAATATCTATTCGACTAGAAGACTCAGAATCAATGGGTTCATATGTAACGCAAATGGTTGATACCGCACAGAAACTCGAACGTACCGGTTTCCAGATCACTGATGAGTGGATTGGGTCTTTATTGTTGGCGGGGCTAACAGACAGGTTTGCTCCTATGATAATGGCTATAGAACATTCTGGATTGGTTATCAGCACGGATGTCATTAAGTCAAAATTACTGGACATGAGTTCGGAAGTTAACAGTTCTGGAACAAATAGTGCTTTTTTGTCGAAAGGTTGGCAGCACCGAAACAGCAAGAAAAATGGCAGCCCTGTTTACAAGCCAAAATCAAAAGCGTCACCGCCGACATCTTCGAGATCTGTCAAAACAATCCATTGTTATAAATGTAACGAGATCGGTCATTTTATGAATAAGTGCCCCAATAAAGCAAAGCATAAAAGCGAAAGTAATGCATTTAGTGCAATATTTTTGAATGGAACATTCAAAAAATCCGATTGGTACATAGATTCGGGTGCAAGCTCGCACATGATTACCGATAAAAGTTGTTTGCAGAATGTGTCGCTCAACCACAAAGTAAAAGACATAGTAATTGCAAATCAAAACAAAATACCAGTTATATGCTCAGGAAATACGATGATTACGACCATAGTGGACAATTCTGAGTTTGATATCCCTGTTAAAGACGTTTTATGCGTGCCTAACCTATCAACCAATTTGTTATCAGTAAGTCAGCTGATTCGAAGTGGAAACATTGTTAACTTTGAAGCAGACGTTTGCTACATACGCAATCGACAGAATGTACTGGTAGGAATAGCAAATTTAGTGAATGGAGTGTATAGATTGAATATTAAGTCAGAACATTTGTTTGCGTGCTCAGCGACAAATGTGACTAGTGAAATATGGCACCAAAGGTTGGGACACATTAACAGTAAAACTCTGAATGCTATGAAGAATGGTGCTGTGAAAGGAATTTCATACCCGGATAAGGCGGATTTTGATATGTCCAACTGCATCACATGTTGTGAAGGGAAGCAGTCGAGATTACCATTTTCACACAAGGGCTCAAGGTGTAAAAATGTGCTGGAACTTGTTCATGCGGATGTCTGTGGACCCATGGAACAAATTTCTATTGGACTAGCCAAGTATTTTCTGCTTTTTGTAGATGACTATACTAGAATGGCATTTGTCTATTTCCTTAAAGCCAAGAATCAAGTTTTTAAGTATTTTAAAGAGTTTTTAACTCTGGTTGAAACACAGACAGGCAGAAAACTAAAGGTATTGAGAACAGACAATGGTGGAGAGTTTTGTTCGTCAGAATTTGATAATTTTTTGAAGAAAAATGGTATTGTGCATCAAATGACGAACCCACATACACCGGAACAGAATGGCCTGTGTGAAAGACTAAACAGAACAGTGGTGGAGAGAGCTCGGTGTCTTCTGTTTGAGGCTAATTTCCATAAAAAGTTTTGGGCTGAAGCAGTGAATACTGCAGTCTACTTACGGAATAGAACTTTGGCATCAGGATTACTAAAAACACCTTATGAGCTATGGAGTGGTAATAAGCCAGATCTCAGCCATGTTAGGATATTCGGCAGTCCTGTGATGGTCCATGTTCCAAAAGCAAAGAGGACTAAATGGGACAGAAAGGCTGAAGAACATATTCTGATTGGTTACCCAGAGAATACTAAGGGTTACAGGCTTTACAATCCGAAGACCAAACGTATTATCACCAGCAGAGATGTTGTTATCATGGAGAAAATCAAAGACTCAGATGTGATACAAGCAGTGGTGGAAGAAAATAAAACTGATCCGAGTGAAGAAGATACTCTGACAAGTAAAGATTTCACAGATATGACGTATGATGATGATGATATTACATATGTACCAGATGATACCTTAAGTACCTCCAACTCAGACGAATTCTCTGACAGTAAGTCAAATCATGACGAGTCAGAAAATCTGCAGTCGACCATTTTCCACATGGAAAAAAGGACTAGAAGGCTACCAGAAAGGTATGGGTTCAGTAATATATGTCAGGGAAATGAGGACATGCATGAAAACATTCTTACATATGAGGATGTGATGAAAGGATCAGAACGAGAAGAATGGAACAAAGCCATGGAAGAAGAACTTCAATCGTTCCATCAGAACGAGGCTTGGGAGTTGGTTGACAAACCTAGTGACGGAAAAGTTGTGCAGTGTAAGTGGGTGTATAAAAAGAAATTAAATAGTGATAACACAGTGAGATATAGGGCTAGACTAGTTGCAAAAGGCTTTACCCAAAGGGAAGGCATTGACTATAAAGACACTTTTTCCCCAGTGCTCAAATACTCAACTTTAAAATTGTTATTTGCTATTAGTGTTAATTTAGACCTTAATATAACCCATTTAGATGTAGATACAGCATTTTTGAATGGTCATCTAGACGAAACTGTCTTCATGCAATTACCTCAAAATTTGAAATGTTATGATATTAATGCTGATAAAGTCATGAAATTAAAAAAAGCCATCTATGGACTAAAACAGAGAGCACGGGCTTGGTATAAGCGAGTCGATGAGGTTTTACAGGAATTAGGCTATAAAAAGTCAATGTATGAGGAATGTTTATTTGTAAAATCATATCAAACTTATAAAACATTTGTGGCATTATTTGTAGATGATTTTTTCATATTTTCAAATTGTACTAATGATGTAAAATATTTAAAAAATGAGTTAAGCAAAAAATTCAAATTAAAAGACTTAGGTCAATTGAGACAGTGTCTAGGTATGGATGTTAAAATACAGAAAAATAGTATTTGTGTTAGTCAAGAAAAATTTATAGATAAGTTAGTATGTAAATTTGGCTTAGAGAATTGCAAAAATATAGAGACACCTATGGAGAGTAATTTAAAGCTTGAAAAAGGAGAAAAAGTACATTCCAAGTTTCCTTATCAACAGCTTATAGGCAGTTTAATGTATCTTTCTGTTCTAACCAGACCAGATATATCATATTGTGTTAGTTACTAAGCCAATTTAATAACTGCAACACTGAAACACATTGGAAGCATGCCAAGAGAGTCTTAAAATATTTGAGTTTTACCAAATCTTATGGTTTAATATATAAAAAGAATGATTTAGACATAGTTGGTTATGCTGATGCTGATTGGGCATCAGATATTTTAGATCGTAAATCGTACACTGGATATTGTTTTATTTATGCAGGTTGTTTAATATCTCACGAAAGTAGAAAACAACAGACAGTCGCTTTATCTAGTACAGAAGCCGAATACATGGCTACTTGTGAAGCAAGTAAGGAGGCCATATTCTTGAAAAACCTGTTAAATGAACTAATAAGTAGAGGTAATAAACCTATTAAATTGTATAATGACAACCAAAGTGCTATAAAACTTTCTGAAAATTGTGTTCATCATAGGCGTACTAAGCATATTGATGTCAAGTTTCATTTTATAAGGGAAGCGGTTGCAAATAAATTGATAAATTTAGAATATTTAAATACCTCTGAAATGCCAGCAGATATACTAACAAAAAGTTTAAGCAAGATTAAACATTATCAATTTATGAGCAAGATGGGTATTGTTATGTTGCATACCTAATTTTTTTTGTCTTTTTTATTATTTTGTTAAGTGGTGGTGTTAGTTTATGATAACAAAATACTTAATATGCTACACCTAGCGCCATCTAGTAAAGTTATGGGAAACTAAGTGCTATGTAGGTTTGTTTCAAGATAATAAAATGTCAGTCTGTTCGAAAACCAGTAATCGTGTTTCATTAATATCTATCTGGACTAAACATTTTTAAAAGTAAATGTTCAAAGAATATCTATAATAATAGCTCTTTACAATGCAATATGCCGACGCACCACAACAACACAAGGTATAAGCACCAAACGCACCGAATCGTAATGAACATCTGTCAAAAACCATAGAAAACGTGGACGCAATGTGGCCAGTAACGAAAAACATAATATGCAGAGAGTCAAATAGCTGCGTGGTCGCTTTTAGCGTATGCGTCAAAACAATACAATGTACGATGTTGTAGAAAGCGACCAGCCCCCGAGACTGCTTTCTGCAGACCGGGGTACCTGGAGGGTTGGGTACAAACGCTTTAGTGTAGAAAAAGGACAAGCACTGTGGTCGTTTTCTGCTGATTATATAAATGTATTTGTTCGAATGCTGAAATCGACCAATTGACTCTGGCCATTTTCTGGTGAATATGTTTTGAGGAATTTTCATATTAAAAGTGGTTAAGTGGCGTGGCCGCTTTCTGCAGTTTTAAAAATGTTGTTTTCACGATCAATAAATATTTCAGAAGACGATTGTATGTATGAAAGCGGCTTGGCTGGTTTTAGTAGAACACAGTAATTGACCTTGCTCCGTCCGATGACATAAATATCTCATTTTTACCAAAATTGTGGCCTGGCGCTTTTCTGCATGACTACGGTCAAATAGAAAACGCATTTTGAAAATAAGTATTTTAAATACAAAATAATAATAGGTATTTTGTATTTGCATTTCAAATGTGTGTAATTCAAATAATTCACATCTGATTATAAATTATTGGAAAGGTTTAGAAGTCACTCAAAAGTCCGTTGTGTGTTATAAAAAGTTAGTTTTGTATTTTAATTAAAATGTTACACCACAAAGAAACTGCCAAATCATCTCCAATACAAATGTATCCATTTCGTACTAATAGGTAATACCTAACCTAGTTTATCGCGAGCGATGGCTACTATGTCAAACCC